>JABAJT010000104.1:0-19263 GCA_018850275.1 Tephrocybe sp. 9174TJB
TTCGGTCACCTGAGCCCGCATGGAAGCGTGGCGGCATGCGGTCACTTTCGTAACTCGCTGAGAAAATGAGTGGCGTACGCCGTAGAGATCTAATCCATGATCATCAGAGGAACATGTGATTGTTTGTCATTCGCACCCGCCGCCTCCCGCCGCTCGCGTCTGAGGTTCAGAAGGTACGGCTGTAATGTATCGAAGGAACCTCGAAAAGCTTCCGGCCGTTGGAGTTGTGATCCCTGCGAAGTCGCAGCATCATATCCTCTCAGATCCTCTCACGCAGTAAATTACCCCAAATTTTCGCCACCCCCACGCTTCCGTAACGCAGATCAGTGACATATATATGCTATGGGCACGTTCCGCAAGCATCTCACTGTACATAACTTAGGACACATGTCGGTTTTGCAGCATCTACTTAACTTTCCTAGGCGAGACTGTTTTGTACATGATACATATAGACATATAGACATCAAGGAAGTGTATGCGGCATCAAGGAAGTCGTGTAAGCCATTAAATGACAAGGGAGACGATAGGAAACCGAAAACTTGGAGAGGTTCACAATAGTTCTCAATGTGTGCGAGCCTTAGGGTTAATTTTACATGATACCCATCGATTGGATGTCAAATGAATCATCATCTGAGTCGAAAAGTCACGATCTCAAGGGTCGTCGAAGTCAAGTGTCTTGACGCGGCCCTCACTACACAGTAAATATTCAGTTGATATTGAGTGTGGGCTCGGACAAGGCCCAACAATCAAGATATCCCTTAAGTATACAAAGACTTGGAATATTCAGCCCTGGCCTGGGCACATTTGGCCTGGGACATGCATACTATGTATGTAGCATACATCCACATAACTGAAGATCAGTTTCCTTGAAATTGCATTTGGCGGCGTCTGAGTCCCTGAACCGTTTAGGAGATGTTGCACACCTGCCCAGCCCCACAGCCTACAGGGCAGCATATTGACAATGACACCTCTGATCCATTATGTCGACCATCAACGAGTCAAAAGAAGTCAAACGTCCGACTGCATTTTGACTCGCTTAATGTTCTCCCCATGTGAGCCAGGAGCGCGGTAATAGTGTGGCTGTCAAGTGTCCAACGGGCCTTGAAACTTCAGTCTTGCAAAAATTGGGTTTTGGTAAGAAAAAGGTAACAAACAAGCTGTGTTATACTACATATGGTCGCATGACTCTGGAGAACGACCAAGGGACAGGGATAGCAGTGGGATAGCCGCCATCGGTTAGCCACCGGGTAGCCATCGGGTAGCCATGTCGCTCTATGTCGCTCCTTTTCGAAATCTGATGAACGCGCCGGTCTCGGAAAAACATTTATGTAGTCTGTTTCAAAGGTCAGGAGAATACAAGGGGGAGACAAGGGGATCAGGAGAGAAAGGAGAATCTTGGTCCTTGGAGAATGCTGCGACTTGCTGAGACGAAAAGAGTACTAGTGCTGTCCAGAGAAAATCGATTCGTCACTCCAAAACCAAGGCCCGAAGGAAAACATAGGACATGGGAGGGATCAGTCGGGACTACAGGGTTCTGTCTCTAGTGGGGATGCTTCATACGTATGCGTCACAAGAATGATACAAAGGTCGTATGGGTGCTTGCACTATTCAGAGCCAACCCCGTTGTGTTGTGTTGTACGATTCCTTTCCCTAAGCTCCTGACATGGCGTCTGTGAATACCTTAATACGGAAAAATGAATAGCTATAATTCTGCTATAGGGACCATCAGAAAGGAGACATGTTGCATTATGGCATAGCCAGGCGCGTCACAGTGCCAGCGCCAGTATTGCCATCAAAAGCAAAGAAATTTGCGATCGGAGGTTCACGAGCGGCGAGCGCCTTCAAGATATCTTGAGCGAGCATACCACCGACGATAGCACAAACAGGAGAGAACTCGTGAGCCGCGGTTGTAGATATTGCACTATGATTGAGGTAAATTTAGTATACAGGCCTTGCGCGGAACAAAGTATGCCCTTACTTGAGAAGCGTTTCAGGCGCCTCTGAAAGGACCTGCTTGTTGACATCGGCCGCAGTAATCAACGAATTGGCGATCGAATGAAGCTCAGTGGCAGCGCTTAAGTCATTTGGGAGGCCGCCAGCATGGGCTGACTGATATTCCCAAATCGCTGATGCACATGTCAATGAACAAAGTCTGAAGGTGCTCGTAAAGACGGACATAATATTGCAAAGACAACACCTGGGTTGACCTCTTTGGTTTGCCTTTTTGTCATGTCAGTCCATCGATGACGTAGGGCCAGCTCCAGAGGCGGATAAGTCGCCGTTTTCCGGACATTTTTTGGTGCTTCTTTGGGAGCTGAACGATCCCTATGGACAGAAAGTTTAAAATCGAGAAAGAAGATAAGGCGCGGGCCGCTATCCGCTAAGAACATGAAGAGGCTCACGGGGCGATGTAGTCGTGGCTCAAAAGGTCACAAAAGATGTAACCAAGTAGGCCGTATGTGCCTCCCGCATATAACGGAGTGCTGTTTTTTCGACATACTTCATTCATTCGGATCTAAATAAGACAAGCGAACCATCAGAAAGGGACAGACAGG
Source organism: Tephrocybe sp. 9174TJB (assembly GCA_018850275.1). Lineage (NCBI taxonomy): Eukaryota > Fungi > Basidiomycota > Agaricomycetes > Agaricales > Lyophyllaceae > Tephrocybe > Tephrocybe sp. 9174TJB. Next base: position 2,556 of record JABAJT010000104.1, read on the forward strand.
GCTGACAACCACGGAGTTTGCAGACTCACCAATCCGTCCCGATCCCAATCAGTCACACATACCAGATCCACCTTTTGGACGAGTTGCTCAAAGTCATTGCCCTCTAAGACCGACGCGTCTGTTATTGTCTCCACAGTCACGAGTGGATTCAGGCTTTCCACTCTCGATTTGGCGGCCTCAAGCCTCTAGAGGTTCAACAACCGAGAAATAACCATTGAATATCCGTCTCGACCCAAAATGTCTAAATCTCACATATTTTCCGACATCCTCGTCTCGAAAGAGGAAACCAGCTCCGAGATCTTCCTCGGCGACCAATTCATTGTCGACGATTACCAATTTCCCAATGCCGGCGAGGACCATGTTTTTGATGGCCTCTGTTGCGGTCCCCTTGAGCCGTACAACGAGGATCGTAGCATTGCGCATTCTACCCTGTTCATCAGTTGCGGTACAGAAGAACGCCGCGGGAGAGTCTGTCATACCTCTGTTGGGCCTCCAAGCCCCATAACCGCATCTGACGATCATAACGACTGGCCTCTTCTTCTGTTAGTTGTGGGCCGTTTGGACCGGATGATGTGGGCTGGGATGTGAGAGCAGCAGTCATGAAAGCGGAAAGTGGAGCAGGTATGAGAGAAAAGCAACAAGACGTCCAAAGAGAATTCTGTGAGGATTTCGAGTCGTTATGAACAATATTCAAACGCGTCAAAATGGAACACGACTTTCGGCAAAATCCAGAAGTGATCACATGACACCACCATATCAACAGGACGGTTCGGAGTAACTAGTGTTGCTATTGGCTAGCGACGTAGTGTACTAGTACTCTGGGAGGCAAGCAAGAGGCGTGGCCTTGGGTAAGGCAAGTTATGGGAGTAACAATTACAAGAATTTAGTGGCAGGGCGTAAAACAGCGTAATAAAGTCTTCCGTGAATAAAACTACAAGCTACAAACGACCCACAAAAAGGAGTCAAAACTAAAAGCGCGTTCGGCAGCATTAAGCAATCATCATCCCGTCAGCACCGCTGGAGTTGCCGTCTCTGTCGTCATCCAATCTTCATAGACCTGTCAGCTTTCCGCCAGGTGTGAAAAGGCTAGCGTACGAACAAATAATTACGTTCAATCTCAGAAAGAATGCTCAAGAAGTCCCCTAATTCGTGCCGCCCAGTCAGAGACGTGCTCCAAAGAAAAGGGGTGGGAAAACGTACAGAGATATGCGTGGGCCCGCGCAGCGGAGGCCGGTGCAGTTTCAGCTTTCCTGACAGCGTCCAATAAGGTGGACGCCACAAAACGAACTTTGTGGACCTAACGACAAGAATTAGGGAACTCTCCACCGCCGATCAAGTAATAACTAAGACTAACCAGACTGGGTCCGTTGGTTGCAATCGACTGGATAGGGATGCTGTGGATGAATTATTTAGACTTATCACCAGGAACAAGAAGAATGAATGAAAACTAACCTGTGGAGTATATTGAGGAGGTCACTGGCAACGGCCTCCCGATCCTCAGCCACCTGCATTTCATCAATGTTCCCTTGGAGTGATATGATGAGTTCATCGCGATACTGCTCAATCACGAATCGGACGAGTTGCTGGAACACGAGGTCAGACCACGGATAAAACATGGGAAAATGATTTTGACTCACCTGAGTGACATAGAGGTTCGCCTGCATGACCAGGAAGGGGTTCAACGCATTGGCGCGCGAGGCATTCGGGTTATCGAAGAAATCCTTGACTTCAGCGAAGGTCGCCTGGCGGAAGCCTGCGCCGCCATATTCTGGAGGAAGATGTGAATGTCCGTGGGAAGGCTTCAAACGCAGGGGCTCAGGCGCATGAATGAGCGCAGCAAGTATCCGGGCATGCAACGACTGAACTTCTTCGAGCCGAGCGGTAGCGAACTGGCCTTGCGGGGGCGACCGCTTATCGACGCGGATACGAACCAGGATCTCGCCTAAGAGAGCGAAAATCCTTGATGTGTAGTTGAGACCAGAAACAGTCGCAGTTTTTCCGTGGGGCTGGGGTAGGTATGCACTGGGTGTTATGCTGAAATGTGGGGCAAGATGTTAGAATTGGAAAAATCTCGGCCGTGGGCACAGGGCACGCACTATTCATCGTCGAGCTCTTTCGGGAAATGTACCGTGCAATCTTCATCACGCAAACAAATAGGGCGACCAAGCAGAATGGACATCGACTTGTCGGCTGAAAAATCATGATGAAATCAGGCGCTGATTTGAAAGGACTCCGAGGAAATCGACCAACCTCCAAAAAGAAGCCAGAATGTCCTACGCCTGACTTCACACTCAATAGGATCAAGGCCTTCATATGCAGCCTCTTCGTGCATTCTGAGTGTGACGGCAATATGGGCAGCTTCCCCGAATGCTGCGTGTTGAGTGGCATCATGGCCCTCACAAAAATGGTAGCAACAATCCCTAAAGATATGGCAAAGTAAATATTGTGATAGGACACCACAGAGAGAAGACTGACAGATATCGTATCACAACATGCATAGATGTTGGAGGATCGTAAGAGGCAACAGATATGTGTCGGCTAGCTTCATGACAAGTCTACAGGTAGCGCTGAGAGGATGTATCGCAGTAAAGTGCCGGACGGAACGTACCTGGGCCAACTTCCGGACGACAGGTCGCTCCATCGGGAGATACGACCGAGGCACTTGAACCAAGGTGGAAGCTACAGTCGACATAACAAGGGCAAAGAAGAGGGGATCGCGCTCCTCTCGCCTGGAGTGGAGATCCGCCATAAATGAAGGTTTATGGATACATGGGGTGAGGGGGTATACAAAGTCGAAAAACAGAGCAATAATGAGAGAAATCGTGTCGCGGGGTGCGATATCTTCGAGTCGATGTGGACGATAATAAAAAGACAGAGGGGGTATAGCGTTAGGTGAATGAACAGGAATAGCTTGATGTTGTTTGTATGACCAGTTGTACAGAGGATAGGTGCTAAAAGAGTCTTGGTGAGCGGGGTATGATGCCTGATCTTCGTTCTTAGGCGAAGAATGGCCTGGAAGGATGCCATTTCCATTGATTACGGGCTCAAGCGGACGAGATCCGCCGAACGGGGAAGTAGAGTGAGGGTTTGCGTTATAGTGAGGGTGGTATGTGTCCGCAGCGATGGGATAGCGCGATGGGGGGATTGGCGCCGGAAGAACTGGCGGAAGGGGCGAGCTGATCGATGTTGGCTCAAGGAAAGTATTAGGGCTTTTTGGACCGATAGAAGGCGAGAGGACTGTGCTCGGAGGGCTCGGCAAGGTTGAAACCGGGGAAGCAGATGTCTCATCCGAGCGCTCCTCTGACTGCGGCTGGTTTGCAGAAGCGGCTGCTGCAGCCTCTTGGAGGCGTCGTAGGTAGCTTACGGGGCGTCATTTTCAGTGCCGATGGGCATATCGATGGATGCTTACAGGTTGGGTGGACCCCTTTTTTTCGGCTGGTAGTCATATGTGCATGGTATACCTAGGGTGATACAGTGTTTGCAGGACTGCTTTGCGTCTTCCGGGTTCTCCCTAGCGCAGCGGACCTTGCGGGCGCGGCATGCGTCGCAACCTAGAAAAAAAGTTGAACGTGGCAACAGGTGGAAGTCAGGGGCTGCACCGACTTTGAGATTGCCTCCTGGTGATCAAAGCAAGGTCAGTATTCATACTCGAACAGAAAGAAGAGACCGGACATGGGATGGGATGTATATAGAAGGGCGCAGAGAACAAGTGTGGGGAATGCGGGGCAAAGTGGGCAAAGAAAGAAAACGGGACGGAGAGATATCGGAGGAACTGTCGACGTACTTTCTTTTGGTCTTGCTGTTTTCGGAGTGTGATTCCTTGTGGTCGTCGGATGGGGGCGTCGCCGAGCTGTTCTCCTTCTTAGGGCGGGCTGCAGGCATGCTATGGGGGAGAGCGGATTAAAGGAATGCGGGGTAGTTGGCCTTCTGTCAACGGTCGGCTGCACGCGTTTTTGAGGAGATGGGCTGTTTGTTGTTCCCGTGCCACTTCGGCCGCTTTCACCTCAAATCTTCTTGATATTTTATATCCCACTCAATCAGGAGGTCAAATCTCTACAATACTCGACAGAAATGAGACGCGTGGATGCCCCAACAGGGAATATATCACGAGAACACTACGCTCCTCCCAACGCCCGGCCTATCTCCGGATCCAGTCACTTGGCTCGTTCCTTCACAATTCTTACTTTGTTTTTGATCTACTCCTCCATCAGACATCCAACACATCTCTATACAACACCGTAACCGATCTGCGGCAGTTTTTGTCATTCCCGGATGGAAGTCCTGTCGTACAGCCCTGGTCCAGCCTAAACCACGTGAACGAAAAAAAAACGCGGATTTCACCCAAAATGGTCATCGACGAGGGGCCACGGTCGATCCATTCGCGAGAAAAAATGCAGGTTCCGTGGGAGCCCTCTCCTATCCTCGAGGCATCGTCCTCTTCCCCAGCTGCATCAACATGGCATCCCTATGCTCTCTGAGAGGAAGTTCAGACTCCTGAATCAGCAAGGCAATGGCGTGGCGCAGTCTCTGATGTTCGTTGTCGTCCCACTGCGCACCCTTCTGCAGCATTAGCTTCCAAAAATTAAAGGCAAGAGCCCCGTCATTGACTCGCAGGGCGGCGGAGACTAAGGCTTTGCCAGTTGAAGTCTGAGATTTCATGTTCAACTCGGGGAAGGATTTGATAAGATGCAAGACGTTGGCGAGAGCTTTCTGCGCGTCCTCAGGAGAACCTTGTTGTCCAAGTGCGATGCTCGCGTGGACGAGGTTGGAAAACGTTTTGAGCGAGATTCGAGTGTTGTCGAGGTTACGGATACGTTCGATCATATCGTCCACCACCTCCCGATCACCCTGAAGTACGGCATAGTGGAGAGCAGTACCGAAACTGACCCCGTCCGGTCGCAGACCGACATTAGTCATTCGCTCAATCATTTGAACGGCGAGCCGTGGATTAAGCTGGGCGACGGCACTGAGCGCAACGTTCGCGTCGTAAAGATCTGGAGATTCTCTGCGATTAAGCAGATACCGGAGGGATTGGTGGCCTTCCGATATTTTCCCGACGATGAAGCTGGCTCGAGCCAGCGAGGTCAAATGCCAATGGGGGGCCTCTGCAAGAGGCGAATGATGAGATGCGAATGCGAGTCGAACATGTTCAGCAAATACGGCTGCATCCTCTGCTGTGGTCTGCAGTCTCTCGAGGTCTGCTTCCCTGCCTTCCTCGTTTCGTATAGCGTTTGCCTTGCCGAGACTCGTCTTGTGTAGGTTCCAAAACAAACTGACCAGACGGACCATCAAGGTAGCGTTACCAGCAACGAGGGCCCCATCCTTCCCGGTTGCATACCGCTCCCATAGACTCCGAGCCTGGGTAGCGTAGGCCAGAGCCGCAATACGTGTAATGAACTGCGCACGTAACGGGGTAGGTATCCAAAGATTCTCTTCAACAGCTTCCGTGGCGAGCGTTCTCGCCAGGTGCGTATGGGCGCTCTTGTTAGCAAAGTGGTCCAGCAACCAGGGTAAAGCTGTATCTTGTGGAGGTGGATACCTGTGCATTTGGACCACTCTGGTGGATCGCGTGAATGCGTAAAGGGTCGCTGCTTCTTCCTCAGCCTCAGTGGCCACTGCGCAATTATAGAATAGGCGGATGACACTATCCGGTACAGGAGAATGGATATGAATTCGGCGAATTAGATGCCCACATGCGCGAATATCTTCTTGCTTAGGGTGGGTATTCAGAAGAGCGTATATGACGTCGATATTAAGGTCGGTGATAGATTTGTTAGGGGAATGTGTGATTATTAGATCGGTCGTAAATGCTGCAGCCAGAGCATGCCAGTTCCAATGAATACATGACCGGATTATGGCCATTGAAACAACGAGTCTCGGATCGTCCGAAGAACTGTCAACGTTATGCAGGACCTCCGTAGGGACATATCCCAATTCGACAAGAGCTTGGAAGATATCGAGGGCGTGTGTATGGAACGACATTGAGAGTAGTTTGTGGATTGTGGTGAAAGACGCGTATATTAGGAAGGGGGGTTTAAAATTGATAGCTTTGAGCCTGGCACTGGGCATAGTTTTATTCGTAAGCCGCTGAAGCAGCAGAGGTTGAAAGAGGCGAAGGAAAGGGCGGTCGGTGTCGCGTAATTCGGCGCTGTCCAGCATCATTCGAGCAAGACCTCCCTGATTTCCTGTAAGCAGAGGAACCAACATACGCGGCGACGTTTCATTGAGATACTCGAGCATGCGAAGCACAGTCTCGTGCTTCAACACCCCCGCGCCATGAGAAAGAATTTGCTGGAGCATTTCAATGCGTGTGGAATTTGACCCTGCGTAGACATCAAGGATGTCTGAAACTACGTCTTCGGCCAGCTGGGCCATTTCGGACTGGACGGCTGCGTTATAACCGTCTAGATAGACAGCGGGCGACAGATTGGCGACAGATTTTGGGTCAAGGGCACGCTTTTCCTGGTATTCCGAGGTCTTATGATGACCTTTGATCTTTCCTGCAACCGTATTGGCCTTTGACAGAGCCCGCTTTGGTATGTATAACGGTGACAGTGAGCCTGGCAGTGACGTGGTGTTGGGGATAGTGTCTTGGGAGCGTAGCACCCCTGAAGATCGAAGAAAAAGTCCAGTAGTATGAGTACCGGTTGCGGCATTGGAGAGTGCATGTCTATAGCGCGTAAATAACTGTTGACGAGGAAATTTTGGTGCATGGACTGGAAATAATAAAGGGCGACAAAAGGACATAGATCAGCTGAATTTTAAGCGTCAGCAGCGAATAGTCCATCAGCGCGTGGTCCATACCGCATTCCGCAACGCCCTGTCTTTCTCCCGTAGTTGAAGTGTTGGGCGACCTGTCGGCTGCCAGAGGAAACTGTGTTGCAGTGTCGAACACAATGTCCAGGTGGAAAAAAGTCGACATCACGTGAATGCTTAAACAGGAAATTAAATGCCCCGTGTGCAATTGGCCAACGCCATGCACTGTGCACAACGCCAAAAACAATGAAATAGCCGTTGTCGTTAGAAAACTTTTAACTTATGAATACCACCCTTGAACTCAAGTCCATGGATCCAGCTCGGCTAGCCTGCTTGCTAAATATCGGATTCAAGCTCTGTCGATCAGTGTGTCAGGCATACTAATGCATTCAAGTGCAACCCTTTTCTTATGATTGTATCGACTTGTGATAGGTGGGGATTGTCTCTTCAATGCTCTGAAATGACGTCTCTTCTTTCGAAAATGTGCTTCTAGCTGCTTCCTTAAAGTCAGCCTGCGCGGAGTTTGTAGGAGTTTGTATACCACAACAGGGCTTCTCCTGGTCCTCCACGCCGCATGTCATCGAATAGCAAAGTTCGGGCTTTGTTGAGGGGTAAAATCTCATAGGCTCGGGCCTCAGCCCATACCTGAGAAGCTATAAGACAGTCTATTCTCGTCGCTTCTGTCTTCTGATTTTTGTCTACTCTGTGAATTACCAAATGCTGTGGGTGAACATGCGGACCATGGACATGCTCCGAGTTCCCTTTTGCTGGACACAAAGCACGCGACCAATGGTTTTACAACAGGGCGCGCAACACGGTGGTTCCAGCCCTCAGAAGCCTTCTTCTTTCAATCCATATCATGACCTCGGACATTCATCGGCGGAAGGCCAATCAGCCGCCCCCCTCCCCAAACTGTCATGGTCTTTGGTTCGGGGTTTTTATCTTGTCCAATCACCAAAGTGCCAGAAACCCTATGTAGGAAAACTTCCTGTGCATGCTTCATACGACCCGCATCATGGTTTTCTTGGGGCAAGATCTGCCAAGGACGACTTCTTAACGCTCTTTTGTAGCCAAATTCAGCTGAAGGAAGACTTCCCCACACTACCCCAGATTCAGACTTCTCCCATGTCCCGACGGTGAGAAACAGCTCCGCGTCGGTGCTCAAGATGCGCTGTTCTATGCAGTACAACTCTGGTGTAGGATGCTTATTCAAATTTCAGGGCCAATAAAACCCCAGATCAATTTTTTTGAAATATGGTTTGAAGTCTGACATACGTCGACACAATGAGCCACAACACAAAATCGATTCGACGAATGTGCGCTACGGACCCGTGATCCTCCGGACTCCAAAGCTTGATGGTTGTATGTATCCACGTAAGTGATTAACGTCTTTAAAATACTGCTGATCGCCTTGATAGGCAATACTTTCGCGGAATTCCGACAAAGAGATTTTCAAGCGGCCTGCCACTTGCACGCCTGCCCCTGACATTCTACAAAAATGTTCGGAATCGGACAGGAATGAGACTTCTCAATTCTATTTCCCCGCAAACGCGGGGCAATTCTTGATGCCCCACTCCCCAAATAGTCATATACTAAAGGCATTTGGACATACGCATACCTCTAATTGAGTGGAAAGGGGAACTTCGCCACCAACTGCCTTTCTGATTCAGTCTCGTTTGGGCTTCGGCTGATGATCATTACCTTGTTGTCTCCCAATGTCGTTCCCGGAAGGATCCTAATGTGTATCTAACAAACAAATACTGTTGCCACATTCGTCACCTGGCGATTGAAGAATTTGTTATAGGTAATTAAATTCGCCGCACAATTATCCGGTTATTTGTTAAGCGCGAAGAAACCCACTGAGAGTCATTTGACCACACAGCAGAAACAATGTGGCCTTTTTTGACCTTTTCTTCTCGCATTGCACTCTACAAATGAGATACATAAATCATCCCCCACGAGCATCGTCATACCTGCTCGGTTACTCCTCGGTGTTTTCAGGGCTGTGGCATGGCAGGCGTGTATTCTCTCCTCGACTCGCTCCACTCGAGTCCCCAGTTGTCTTTAAATAATATCAGGAGTCTGCTCAGAAAACTGCTTCTACATTTGCAAGAGCTCAGGCCTCGGATCGGTTTCTGGCAGATTCCAGCCCAGACATATCTGTGACCTTATCCATAATTATAATTAACATCGCCTAGTTTGTGAATTTTGGGAATGAGTTTTTATCACAGCTGTATTGCATTACATCTAGCTCCCCGGCGTTCAAACCTCGTGTGTTATCTAAAATGGCGTGGCTCTCATGAGCAATGAAGTCGATGGCTTAATTTAAATGCCGGAATGAAAGAGTGTTCTCGATCAATATATTTCGATGGATGGGCTTGGGCCGGAAGGAGATTAGAGGAGATTTCCATAGAAGATATTTGTTCCTATACTTTATCAGAAGTTTACCCATAGCCCCCGCCACAAAGGCTGTTATTTACATTTGCTTTTTGATGAGCTCCGAGTCACAGGAGAGTCGGGAGATCAAGGCAGCACTTCTTTGCCTAGTTCGCCTTTGAAATATGCTCTACCTTAGATATGTCACCCCTGTACTACTACACTATTTGAAACAGGAAACCAGCCTCGCCGCAAGGTGGTAGCCGGAGAGCGCCACATATTTGATTTGCACATGTTTGTCGAAGCTTCCAACAGGCTCCGCATCTCATTTTGGAGTGTTGGCATATCATGGGCGCAAGCCAATCGACCAATTCATCGCAAGACCAGCCGCCTTTCAAGGCCCTTCATGTTCTTCGCGTTACCCCGTCTTCACCAGCGTCCCAGACTAATATAGAACCTTTCTTCGACTTCATCGTCGGCTTTGAAGGAGACACGCTGCCCCAGGACAACACAATCGATGCCTCGCAGCTAGAGAGAATAGTGGAACAGTATGAAGGAAATACATTGAATCTATTGGTATGGAGTGGGAAAAGCCAGAAAACTCGAGGTAGGTAGTTGGACACGTCACTCTAATTTTTCCTCTAAATGAGCCTTCAAGTCGTGCCCGTCATTCCTTCGCGGAGTTGGTCGCAGTCTGCGCACCTAGCTAGCACATCCTCATCTCAGCCGTCGCTTCTGGGTCTGAGCATGCGCATGTGTGAACCGCAGACAGCTACAGAAAATGTATGGCATGTTCTGGATGTAATCGAAGGCAGTCCGGCTGAGAGTGCCGGTCTTGTGCCCATGGGCGATTGGATCCTTGGTATGTTGCATTCTTCGTTGTTACTTGGCCGTGGACTTCACAGATTCTCTTTCCGTCAGGCTGGTCAGGGGGTGTTCTTGGAGCGGAAAATGATTTCTACGATCTCGTTGAAGCGGTAAGCCGTTCTTTGTCCCTCATGCAGGGATTCGGTTTGATACTTCCATTAGCATGTAGATAAACCGCTTAGAGTATATGTCTACTCTTATGATTTTGAGTAGGTCTGCATTCTTGAGTTCCTGGACCTGTCATCTGACACTCTTTGCTTTTAGCGCGCTTAGAGAAGTCGTTCTAATTCCGAATAGGCACTGGGGAGGAGAAGGGCTACTAGGTTGCGTCTTTGGGTAAGCTTTCGGCCAAAGGGATGATGAGCCTTGAACTTGACACGTGCATTTCCCCCAAGTTTCGGCCTTCTTCACAGGATACCGCCACAGCCGGAGGACCGCCTACCTGGATCAACTCCCATAGAACTTCAAGAGGCTGGAGAATACGAAGACCAGGAGTTATTCGTCCCCGCTGACGTGCATACTCAAGTTTCATATACTGCCGAGCAGCTTGAAGAGTGGCGTCGACAAGAACAGGAACAATGGAACCAGGAGACTGCAACACGCGCGAACTATAATTTTGCAGACCAACATACGACCGGACACCCCGTTCATGCCCATTCTATGTACGATGAACATGACCATCATGAAGGTGGTCACGGCAATTATGGAGACGAACACGCCACAGATACACACGACCACGGACATCATCATGGCCACGACCACGACCACAGTCACAGCCATGGTAGCGAACAAGGTCACTACCATGATTCGACTCTGCCTCGTGAACTCAGCTCTAGGACGCCTACGATCCCAGCTCTCCGCGTGTCAATGAACGGTGATTCGTGAACGCCATCCTCCTGCTTCGATTCACTCAATCATGATACGCAAGGCCTCACGATACCTCCAGGCTTTTCCAGGAGAGCGTTCAATGGTTCTGATGTTCCCGGTTCTAGTAATCACGTCAAAAATGGGTCCGAAGACGACGGGGAAATCAGTGTCGCGGATACTGACAATACATCGCGAGGAAGCTTAACAAGTGTGGAATGAACTTCATTTTTATACCTTGTGACCTGGTATTGAGACGTTTTGTACCTGCTGGTTCAAGAACAAGACAGTCATTGAACGGTTAATTTTATTGCCCAGCTCACGACGGCCCGCCGTGCGTCAAATTGCCCACCTTTCTCCACAACCTTGTGTTCTGTTTGGTAAAAACACGTGCGATCTTATGACCAAGTAATCCTGGAGAATTCTGCGAGTATTTAACAGAGGATTAAGCGGAAGTCCGAGTTCACCTGTCGACTGTCGCCTCCGTTGGTGATACGTTTCTCGCGTGTACTCTCGAACCCTCTCAGAAGCCCGCGTCATAGGATCAACACCCCACTTCAACGGACTGCAAATATGCTCTACATGGGCTCTTCCCGGCCCGTTGCACGCAACCGCCGGTAGCCTCCGCATAGGGCTCCGCTTTAGTTACTCTAGGTGAGAGTATTGGCCACTGTGCGAGTGTCGCTGACGGCGGCCCGGGAGAGGGTTCTCTCATTGGAATCATATTGGAATGATACTCAACTTGGGTTGATCCTTGTGTGCATGGAGTCAGGTACCTTGCAATCCACGAGAAAGCTCCGCTGAACGTATTTAAGGCCCTGGATTTTGCATTCGTTTCAAGACCACCATCAGCACAATGAGGCTACTGTTCGTTGCAAAATTACTGACATGCATTCCAGCTGCTTTTGCGGCTTTCGGCGTTACAACATCCGGAAGCAATATGGTCGTTGATTCAGGCGCAGGGCTTGTTACGACGAGTAAGTGAAAAGGTTCACTTTCATACACTTGACCAACCGCCTTTTAATATCAAAGTCAATACGGCCAACGGAGATATAACTTCCTTGCTTTACAACGGAAAACAGCTCCAGGATTCCTCCAAGTTCACCCACCTCAGTTCAGGACTGGGTACGTGTTCACATGGCCAACTGGACTTCAACAGCGTAACATGTTCATACAGGGAGTGCCACCGTCACCTCGTCTGTGGCGAACAATATTGCCACTATAAAGATCACTACTAGCACTATCGTGAGTTGCCACGTATCTAAGCACAGTGCATTGTTAAGCCTGGTTTTTCGAAAGACCCATTATTATATTGTCCGTTCTGGCGTCAATACCCTCTATATTGGCACCTATGCGTCAGCAGAGCCCTCCGTCGGAGAACTGCGCTTCATCGCTCGCCTCTCGAGGTCCAGTTTACCGAATGGTATCACAGTAGCAGATGTCAACGGTGGCACTGCTATCGAGGGCTCGGATGTGTTTACGATCAACGGCCAAACGAGGTCCAAGTTCTATTCAAGCGTAAGTAACCTCATTCGCATGTCGTGCCACAGGCTGCCTTATACTGTTTAGGTGCCTTTCATTCGTGACCAAGTCCATGGTGTTACTGGCTCTGGTGTTGGTGCCTATATGATCATCCCCAGCGTAAGCTACGAGACTTCATCGGGTGGGCCGTTCTTCCGCGGTGCGTAAATAACTCACTCCCTTGTACAAAAAGTTTTTGATGCACGGTATTTCCTAAGACATCAACAATCAAGGCAGCGCACAGCAAGAGCTGTACTGGTACATGAACTCAGGACACGAACAAACGGAATCCTATCGTACTGGATTCTTTGGACCGTCAGTAGTTCCTCTTGTCTCCTTTCTTAGAATGTGAGGTAGTATTTACACATTTGAGCACAGTTATGCTCTCGCTATCACGTCTGGCTCTGCCCCATCTGCATCGCTGGACACGAGTTTCATGGACAACCTTGGCCTTCAAGGCTACGTGCCAGCCTCTGGCCGTGGCACTGTCACCGGATCCTACTCGGGCACACTTTCTGGCGTTGGTGTCACCATCGGGTTCAAAGTAAATATTCACCAAGTGATTTCCCTTTATCAAAATTGATCAACGTCAATTCTGTAGAACTCTGCCGCCCAGTACTGGGTCTCTGGATCTGGGTATGCGCAAACATCTGTAAAGGCAACAGGATTTTAATGTTTTGATTTAGAGGGAGCTTCACCCGGAACTTGATGAAGCCTGGAACTTATACTGTGACTCTTTACCAAGGGGAACTGGAAGCCGGGACGGGTTCGGTTACCGTCAACGCAGGTTCCACTTCCTCCGTAACATTGACCCCGAGCTTGAACAAGCCTACAACTATCTGGTCAATTGGAACAGTCGATGGCACTCCTTCTGGATTCCTCAACGCTGATAAAATTGAAACCATGCACCCATCGGACTCCAGGATGAACAGTTGGGGTCCAATTACCTTCACCATTGGCTCTAGCTCTGTTGGTTCTTTCCCGATGGCCCAGTTCATGGCCGTAAACAACCCCACGACAATCAAATGGACCGCCACATCTTCCCAGATTGGTGAATTCAGACATTTAACTTTACAACTTCATTCACTCACGTCATCGCAGGCGCCCGTACCTTACGTATCCGCACAACAGAATCCTTCGCCGGTGGTCGCCCGCAGATTATTGTGAACTCTTGGACGTCAAGTGCACCTGCAGGTACGTTGCGTGAACTATAGAACTATGCGGAGTCTGATCTTCCCCTAGCCCCCACCAAGATTGACTCACGCGGGTGAGCCGTCTGCTTTTATTTCATTCATTGTTTTCAATCCCATTGAAACTACTCACTTTGTAGCGTCACTCGTGGTACCTGGCGTGGCCTCAATCAGGCTTGTACGTGCTTCAATCATGGTCCAGTTCGTATCTAATTTTACACCTGAAGATGACTATGCTATTCCTTCCGGAACTTTAGTCGCTGGTTCGAATACCATTCAGATCAACACCATCAGTGGGAGCTCTGGAGATGCATTCCTCAGCCCCAACTTCGTTTACGATTCCGTTGAATTGTTTTAACTCAATCGTACTTTGCATGTTTCTGGTAGGATGCGATAACGTCCAAAAATGTGTATCTGCTACATATCATAACATCAATACTCGTTACGTTGCTATGTTTGCTGGTCAACGAGCAACATCTCCTGTAGCCTCAGCACCTTTGTTGGTTGATTTCTTCTGGGAGGGTTGGAACTCAAGATTAGACGCAATTACCGGCCAAACTGAAAGAACATGAGATGGACATAATGTGTTGTTAAAGAGGAGGGAACTTACCATCTTCAAACCCTGGATGACGCCCGTTTCTTATTTGTTGCCATACATCCCGCATGGCATCTGAAGAACGTATTTCTTTCCAATGGGCCAAAAAAAAATCGATTTGAATCTAGAGAAGACATTCAATTCAACATCACGGAATCCATATCGGCCACAAAAGAAGCACCAACCTTTCGTATATCGTCAAAAGCTGCAGCGAATGGAGTGAAGATTTCGTATGCTACATTGTCGACAGTCAGAGACTTCAGTATATGCTGAAAACCCGACTCAGTACAAATTCAAATCATTTCTGGAGGAGATTACCCGCGCGGCACGCTCCTTTAATTCGGGCAAATCAATTCCTTGTGGGGAATATGTTGGAGGATTTAAAATTTGAATGACTTGTATGAATGACGTACTGTCAGCTAATCGATACATCGCTTTTGCAGAACAGGGGGACGGTCGATCAGGGTGGTCTTCCTTCCAAACTACCGTCCACTCCCGTCTCGATCCTGGTGAATTCTGCGAGTTGGCTTTTTGTGTTGATGGTTCGTCAGATGGTGTTGGAGACTGTGCTTTATCCGGAGCATCACCAGTTGGCTGGCCGTTTACGACGAACGACGACGAAAGTGGCGCGAACACGATGATATCTGTGTACAACTGCAGAAAATTTAGATATACGAGAACCAACCTTACTCAAAGGCTTACATAGTAAAGGAGTGCCTTGTAGGTAGTGTAGGCAACATCCTTGACAACAACTGATAACCTGGGAATGTTCGCGGCTGAGGAAGGAAGGGAATCTTGATTACTGCGAGGGCTCGATGGGTGTGTCAGTTTGGCCCGAACATTCCGCTGCTCGATGTTCCCATCTGCATCATTGTCATCATCGGGCGAAATCTCTGGAGGAGGGCCTGCAATAGGGTCTGATGGGGGAGACACCTGAGAGGGGCTCGGCTCTGAAACCGGTTCGGCAGCTACAATGTCCTCGTTGTCCTCGTCGTAGTCTGAATCCTCAAACTCATTTATGGCAAGATGGTTTTCAGACTCTACAACGCTCAGTGCTTGTTGCGTATCGACGGATGGTTGCAGCGGATCAGATGATCCCTCTGCGAAACCAGAGCCAAACACTGTAAGAGAGGCATAAATCATGAGTTGCAATATAGCCTCCGCTCTTACTTGACTTGAAATATTCAGCTCGCTTAAGCAGGGTTCTAGAAGCCAGTATTTTGCGTGCTGATTTGATATCTCCCCGCCGACCAGGAATCACGAACTCCACATCTGAGTACACGGGGTCATCAAGGAGAGCGCCAACTGTCTCCAACAACTGTTTAGGAACCGACTGAGTATGATATGCAGGAGGTGGGGTGGGTGGCGCAGGCAAAGATACGATAGTGCAGATGATGACAAAGGCGTCCTGGTTCTTGATACTGTTTGCACTGTAATAAACGACATCCCTCTTTGCAAATTGCGCCCTATTCGGTTATAAGAGACAAGAGCACAATGAACGGAATAATCATATACCATCCCCAATTTGAAGTCTGTCCCCTCTATAAGGCCAGAGCAGTAGATAAAAGGTGAGGTATAAACATTACCTTGTGCGAAAAAGTATGATTATGTGCTTCTTTGTGATTGTAGGAAGCGGTCTTTGTGACGCTAAAAGGTCAAGCTCAGAGTGAACACTGAAGCTCACGTAGAAACGAAAGATATCACACTTCTTCAGCTCGAAATTGAAGTTGTACACTCCTTCTCGGGCCCACCTGATCATCAATGTCAGTGAGAGGCGATGAACTTTACGTTCGTGTAGGCACATGCCTTCCGTTATTACCTGCAGCAGCGTCCTTCTCTTCTTGTGTCGGCTGCATAAGGGGCTAATGAGACAATGTACCCATTACTATATAGACCAATGTTCACTCACCTCACAAGAAAGATACAGACTAACATAACCACCTCCGCCTTCAGAAGCACTTGACGTCTGACTATCCTTGGTAGTCCCAGCGTTTGCATAGAAAAGGATCTACAGTGATATTTATTCTCTGATAATCCAATCCGCAGAAGGGAAAAAAACATACTTGCCACCGACCACCCCCGAAACGCATGGACTTTGTGGTCTTCGATTTCGTGTCTCCTTTACTTGAATCGAAGATGTTCTTGAGACCTCTGAGGGTCCATTCGAACGTTGTTGTAATCGATTGAATGTATTCAGATTCGGGCTCCATTACAAAAGACAAAAGCTAGAAAACTGACAGTAACGAGTACTGATAGTTAACTTTAAAGTTATTGATAGGTCAGACAAATGCTATTACATTCAAGATTCAACATGTGCAAACACTGATTTCAATAGACACCGTGTATTCCCTTGCTTTAGTGTCGTGGGCAAAACCTCCCAAAGCATTTGCCAATTGCCGGCAAGGCAAAACCCCCTGGCGTGGGAACGTGGCAAAAGGTGGCAATTGGCAAATGGTTGATAATCGTTGTTCTGTAGCACCTACGTCAACACCCACTACGCCTAATGACTGTGATAAAGCCTCTGCACCCCACTCTGTTG
>JABAJT010000109.1:0-15591 GCA_018850275.1 Tephrocybe sp. 9174TJB
GCATACCGTATAAGTAGGGTCCCATTCTGCCAGGGTTGCAATCAGGCGGCCAAGGAACCCTGGGTATAACCCCATCTTCCATAGCAAAAGTTTTTTTTTTCCACACATCGAGAACTCACCATATTACCTGTCTTCTCTCACTATTTCCAGGCCAGAGGGGAGAGGTGAAAAGGCCTATCTCGACATCTGCTGTTGTTGGTCCCTCTCCCCATCATGTTGGATGCTGGGGACTCCTCGGTACAAATTGGAGGTGTGTCGCCACGATTCTTTGCCATTCTACACTCACCCATCTTACTCAGTCACGGCCGTTGTATGCACGATACCCGCCATAGCTACCACCGGATACCGTCTCTGGATTAGACGAGGGAGGTACTGGGCCGATGATGTGAGTGATGACGTCCGTTTCTACACAATTTCCATAACATCTTATTAACCAAACATTTATACAGGCTTTTGCACTAGCTTCAGCAATTTCCCAATTGCTTATGTTTAGCGGTGCTTTTATTCACATAACGAACTCGGCTCCACGACCAACGATGATTGCTTCATATTATATCATGGCCGCCAATTTTTATATGGTCGTCTGGTACGTCGATACTCGTGTATCTGGTATAAATTTCTTCAACGAGATTAATATAGGTTCGCCCGCCTCTCCATATTATTTTCTATCATAAGAATCGATCCAAGCCCGACCAGACGTCGACAACTCCTTGTGATTGCGGTCATCTTTTTTATCATTACTTCCGTCCTTGTTGCACAGCTATGGTGGGTCTGTGAACCCGCTGGACCTACCTGGAAGAACGAGGAAAGCCCACAATGCTCTCTGACACGTCAAGTTGTCGTCTTGCAAGTAGTTAGTGAGTATGCCATTTTTTAGGTCATCGGCGATTGACATATATGTATGTATCTGATTCTTCCTCAGCCGACGTCCTATCGGACTTGATCCTCATTATAGCTCCACTTAGGCTTCTCCAGGGCCTGAGAGACAAGCCTCTCCGCCGACGTCTGATCGTGATTTTCTCGACTTGTCTCATTACAACCGCCGTCTCTCTCGTCCATGCCGCATTTATTTTTGTTCACAAGTCGGTCACAATGTTCTGCTCCTAATCCATTGCCCCTGAAGTCTGATACGACCTTTACACAGGGGGGTTCAAGAGATCATTGCCGCTATCGTAGAGGACAACGTTTCCCTGATCGTGTGTAACATCCCAGTGGTCGTCACTTCCATCATTGCTAGGCGACGAGCGGCACAGAAAAATACCACAACAAGAGCAAGTGATGTCCGTTTCGCAACTTGGCCGATAAATCGTCATTCAATTTTCACAAATCAGCCACACACCATGGATGGTAGTGTGGCGATGGGGTGGACTAGCACCTTCCGCTGGGATCGCGATTTAGGGGAAATGGAAGAGGAGACCCATCCAAACACCTCGACGGATTTGTCCAACACGTTCGACCTTGATGCTCGGATCGAATTGGCAGACCTGCAAGCTGAGCCTGGAAACAAGCGCGTACAAATCAGCCAAGGAACGTATGTCGACATAGATGACACCAAAAACAGACCTGGCATCTTCAAAGGTGCGAAGGATTTTATCTATTTATACCCCTGAGATTCAAGCAAGGCTTTCTTGCAGGCACCTAATCTGAAGTGACACACTTATATTCGGACGACATGTTATATCGCACTTCCAGGCCGTCATACCTGCGCCACTCTTTACTCACGAGAAGCATTAGTTATCAGTGGGGCCGGCAGCCATGTACACCTCCAACTTGGCTGGAGAGTGACACATGATCTGATGTTTCTGATGGATCCCAATTGTCGTGACACCGAGATTATCCAGGATTATCCTGAACCTGTCGCAGCCTGTCGCCCTCCTCTCGCTTGTCCGGTCACCGGGCCTCCTTGAAGGGTTCCTCACACGATCACCCCACCTGATAACATTAGTTTCATCGATTTCCAGTACCAATTACTAGACTTCTTGTGCCTTACATGCGCATGATAAATACTCAGCAATATTAAGACTTAGGCAGACTCGGGCTTATCATGACTAGTGATCCCACCCTACCAACTCTCGACAGGCTCAACGCCCAGCTGCCCACTGCAGCTAACGCATCAGCCATAGCATGCAAATGGCTCTCATCTCTCTCAGAAGCAATTGCGAAAAACGATCTTGACGCCACTGAAAAGCTTTTCCTTGCAGATTCCTACTGGAGAGATATTTTGGCTCTTACCTCTGACATCAACTCTTTGGAGGGTTGGCACAGAATCAGGACACTTCTTCAGTCTCGCGGGAATCATCTCACTTCGCTCCGCTTGTTGGAAGAACAGCATAACGCACCAACGATCGATACTCCTTTCCCAGATCTCATCGTTTTGCTATTTACCTTCGTATTTGATACACCCATTGGCCGTGGCTCTGGAATTGGGCGACTAGTACCAGGTGCAGACGGGCAATGGAGGGCATTCACTGTCTTTACCTGCCTTGATTCGTTGAACGGCCATATTGAACAGGTATGTAGCCGTCCATATTTCATCGTTATCTCTGTCACTGCTCTATGATTGATGTCATTCAGGTGGGAGTGAATCGGGTCACAACTCCATTCTTAGACCCTTGGGAAGCTACTCGCCGTCGACATGTCGATTTTCTTGATCAAGAGCCGCAAGTTTTAATCATCGGTAATAAATGATATTTGCCAGAATCCCCCTTTTATTGTTAAATTGCTTTCTGTAGGTGCTGGACAAGCTGGGCTTGAGATAGCGGCACGTCTCAAACAATTGAATGTTCCTACCCTCGTTCTCGAGCGGCAACCACGTATAGGGGACTCGGTGAGCCCTCTTACCGTCTGCACTTGAGAGTTGGCTTATATACTTTGACAGTGGCGAAATCGTTATGACTCCCTTGCGTTACACGACACAGTTTGTAAGACTATATCCCACCATTTTGCACTTTACTTGCATCTGATGCTGTACAATCCCTTTTCAAGGGTATGACCACCCGCCTTATATGCCGTCAGTGCTCATTTGACAGAACTTGGTCACGATGCTAATGCCTACAGGTGCATAGGTTCCCATCTTCATGGCCCGTCTATTGCTCAGCTGGCAAGGTGATAGAAGTCCCACACTCAATTAACTTCTTGATTCTCACACGCTGGCGTAGTTAGCCAACTTTTTTGAGGCATATGCAGAGACGCTTGAATTGAGTGTTTGGACCTCGGCCGAGATCGAAAAGACAGCTTGGGATGATAGCACAAGAACCTGGCATGTTGCTATTAGGCGGCAAGGGGAAATTAGGAAGTTCGCCGTTAAACACCTTGTTTTTGCGACTGGCTTCGGAGGGGGTATTCCCAAAATGCCTTCCATTCCCAACCAGGTAAGCTCAATGGGTACCCATGCATATGATTAGGTTTCTTATACTTACTCTTTGTGAAGGCCAAGTTCAAAGGCATTGTGCACCACTCTTCAACCTTCAAGTCGGCACGCGAATTCGTCGGGAAGAAAGCTATCGTAATTGGGGCATGTAATTCTGGTACGTCATTGATGTAGCACTCATCATTTACTGTTACGATTTAACCTGTGAATAAGGACACGACATTGCCCAGGACTTTACAAGGCATGGGGTTGATGTCACGATGTTTCAAAGATCCCCAACGTATTATATATCGGCAAAAGCGATTGCACAGTTGCTTGGGGGTAAAACATGTCTATTGGTACTTCAATCTGAAGTACTGACGTAGATTTGTCTCCTCACAGGCCTCTACAAGGAAGGCACCAATCTCGAGCATGCTGACCGTGTGAACGCTTCCTTGACTTACACTGTCATTAAACTTCTTCACAAGAGAGTTGCACCCCACCTGGCACAGACAATTGACAAGTATGTAACCAATTTTCTCAGAAAGTCATGTGAAATTTGACCATCTAAAAGAGATATCATCGATGGTTTAACTAAAGTTGGGTTCAAGACATACTTGGGAATAGAGGATGCAGGGATCTTCCCACTCCTTTTCACGCGTGGCGGAGGATACTATATCGGTCAGGGAAATTCCGGCCTATGGGGGATGTATAGCTAACCGTGGGTTGTAGATACCGGTGGAAGCCAAGAAATCATCGATGGTAAAATCAAACTGAAAACCGGTAGCTCCGTACAGAGTTTCACTGAAACCGGACTTCAATTTGATGACGGGACAACCTTGGATGCAGATGTCGTCGTGTTCGCTACTGGGTGAGCAGAAATCAAAGCAAAATGACGAGGTTTCCTGATCAGCATTTCCAAAGCTATGGGTCTGCCATAGACATAGTTGAGGCTGTTTGTGGCCCACAAGTAGCGAGTCAATTACTCCCAGTATGGGGTTTGGATCAAAGTGGAGAATTAAACTCTGTCTGGAAGAACTCTGGTCATGAAGGCCTTTGGATAGCGCAAGGTGTGTAACATTATAATTTTGTTTGTTCAGCAAGCTAAACCTGTCAACTTGAAGGGAATCTCGCCATGTGCCGCTTTTATAGTAACATTCTAGCTTTACGTATGTGGTTGCGCATTCACCCGCTTGATTAGAACTGACGCTCATCCTCTAGAGCTCAAAGCCAACCTCGAGAACATTTTGCCTCCTAAATTTGTAGCCCCTGTTTGATGTGATGATAGAAATACAGTGTACTCTAAGATGGCATACATGCTACACAACTAATATTGCGTCCAGATACTTGTACATGCGAATTAAAATCATCTGTTTGCCTTCCCCTTCCCCCTACTATTGGGTTTGAAAACGAGTGTGGACGCCTTTACTGAACCCGTAGCTTCAGCTTGGGCTTGACGGATTGCTCCACGGCTCAAGCAGAAATCTATGTGAGCATTGAGGCCTTGGTTGTCAGTTCGAAGTGCCTTAGCACAAAGAGGACAGTTGTGGACTTCCTCATTGTTTGAACCATTTCGAGAAGGTGACAGGAATCCTTCTAGTTTGCTTCCGGAAATGCGAGATTCCATCGTCGTCCTAGGGGCGGGTGTTGCTGCAGAGCGATGATCTGAAGTAACAGTAGACCCAGGGCTTCCGATAGGAGGAATGTGACCAACGCCGTCCTCAGTAGCTGAGGTGTCTATATCAAAATCATCCTCGGGTTCGTGTTGGTGGAGCACTTGGTCGCTCTCGTCCATCTCATGAAAATTGGGCATCGTCTCGTCCGAAACTGTATTTAGAAGTCCTGGAGAAACAGTTATCATGGCAGCACCATCTACATTCCCTGTCCTGGGCTTCTTTCGAGGTTGCACATCTTGAAGGGGCCCGAAGAACTGGATGATTATTGTTTAACTCGCCAAAACCAAAAGAATGACTATTTCTCACACGCTTGATTCCGTTGGCTGGCTCAGGAGGTGCCCGGATATCCTTCAATTTCGTGACTCTCAGACCGATGAGGCGAAGAGTTAACGGAAATTCGGGAAGAATAAGTTCTTTCCCAGTCTCTAAGAAGTTTAACAATAGTATGATAGAGAGGTAAACAAATTACTCACTGCGAACAGCTCTTCCTTGCTTGTAATGTAACGATCAAAGGATTTGGCACGAGTAAAAACTATAATACGTTGAGGTTGCAGTTCGTAGTTCAGCAGTAACGGGACTGGCCTTGATAAGTATCCAGTTTGTATTTGAGTGTCACGGTCCGACCAGTCCATCCGTTCGAAGTCATATCCTTTTCGAGCTCGGCTGCGATTTCATCAAGTTTATCCAATATTTTGGCCGTGTTGCTCAGTGGAGAGAAGGTTCTGCGAGCCTTAGTCATCGGCATTGACAAAGCCAAAAGCATGTCTACCTTTCTGAACCAATACTCTTTCTTTCGGCTCTTTCTATTGGTTGAACTACATTCGATGTGATGCCGAGGTATGTTCTGAATAGGAACTGAGATCCAAAGTGTTTGTCCATGAGGAACACGGTAGCCCGATTAACAAATACATCTCCGCATGTCTGAATATTTCAGTGATACAAAATTCGCCTAGTTTTAGCTTCACTTGCCTTGATACCGATAGACTCCAGTAACCTTTCGTTGACTCGACCAACACCCGGAACCTTGCGAATGGAGAGATCATGCAAAAAAGACATGATAGATTGCGGATCGAAAGACAATTCAAACTGCCCATTGGGCTTATTCTTGTTACGATGGACAAGAATGAGCCATAGAAATCACGGTCACTGAAGCAATAGGACTGACCTTATCTGAGCAAATCTAACGAGGAGAACGAATCAGGTCATAGGACGAAGTTGCAAGGTGCGCCTTACTTTTGCTAACATCTGGGACGATGATCAGATTTTGATCGTAATGACAAAAGAAACAAGGAGACCTTGGTTGGTGCGATTCCAGCACTGGCAGTGAGCTTTGTTTTTTCAAAAACAGCTTCGCGCATTTCCTGAACACACTTTGCTGCACTCAATTTATGAGCCTCGCAGTAAGCCGTGATGCTGAGGAAAAGTTAATGATACAATGAAGGTACAAATAAATTCATCTCACTTGAGATATGCTTCATCACAGCCAGCAGCAAATAGGCTGGGATCAAAACGGCGAAATACCGACATTACTGCTTGGGACATTTCCATATACCTTGAAAAGTGGAGTGGGACGAAGATAAGCTCTGGACATAACTTCTTTGCTATGAAGCCTTGTAAAAGTCAATAGCATAGCTCAAAAAGAACGGCAATTACTCACCAGGCATTCCAGATCGCACACCATGCTTACGTGCCTCGTAAGACGCAGTACATAGGACACCATGTCCAACCTAGACAGTTCTGAACATCCGGGCTAGGATGTACGAAGTATTACATACACCGAAAGGCTTGCCAGCAAGATCAGGATTGTCCAATAACTCAACATTCTGAAGTGCACGTATTCTGTAATTGCACCCCAACTGCAGAGCAAAAAGAGACTGACGGCGTAGAAAGCGTCCATATCAACATGGACAATTGTCTGGGTCAAATCCCGTTGTGCCTCTAATTCACCAATCTGAGGACGAGTTATTATAAGATTGAGACGTCAGAAGGTGCTGTAATTGTAATTCTCACCAATCGGTCGGCAGACTTCTCTACGCTTTCTGTATGATGATGAATGTTAATTTAGAGTAACGGGGGCAAAGATGTGACGAACGGAGGTCAATGCCCTCAAGTAATTCATCCCGAATTTGCAAGATTTTTTCGATACGTTGCGTCAACTCCTTGTCCTTCTTCTTTTCATTCTGCACAAGCGTGTTACAGGAGGCAAAATGTATATGGCTGGAATCACACACTTCATAAAACTTTGAACCCTTAGAGGCCTTCGCAATTATGCGGTTAATTTCTGTCTGGTCTTTTGCAAGGCTGAGAGAAAAGAATTGAATGAACATTTCTTCGCGGGATTTCGCAACCTCGTACCCAGCTTTCCCAGTAGAAGGCCCAGCTAAACGGGTTACAAGACTGGCAGATTCCTGGGATAAAGCAGGTGCCATATCATTGAGAAGATGGCCTCAAGCAGGCCTCAAGGCCACAAGGATGGTAGTCAAATTGAAGGCTGATTTCTGAACCTCGTCACGGGTTCGGCTGGTGTCATAATCAATCAATGTCACATCACGAGGACGTGATGTTTTGTGTGTTGCACTGTCACTCCTTCAAAGCAACTTTTAATTATAAGTTGACACCTATACTCAAGGGACAAGATAAAATACCCCAACGAGAAGGTTTTAGAACCTATGTTTTCGTTCTCAGTTTTTGTGCTGACCTAGTAAGATTAGAAGAAGGAGCCAAGGTTACTTAAGTTACGTAGTAAAAATATCACCTAAGTAGGCTATATCGTTTCGTACATGAGGTCGAGTGGAGAAGGTGCTCTATACTAGGTACCAGTATAGTGAGCCTGGTTATCTATAGGGCCCTGAACTTGAATGCGAATTGATTATGCAGATAATCTTTATCGCCGCATGAAATCAGGTCAAATCCAGACGCCATCCCCTTCGCTGCGCTATGTGAAATGCAAGGTCGCAGAAATTGCATCCCAAATATGATCATCGACGGAGGAAAGGGCCCTTTTTTCATTGAGTGATAGACTGTCATTAGTACTGAGATTGCCCTGCTCGATTATGCCAAACGAGACAGATTTGGAAGTAAGAAACAATTTCAGATACCCAAAGTCACGGTCGAGTTCTTCACCGAATGGAAAGGACAATGCTTCGGAACCTGTCTGACCGGACCCAATGGCTAGTTGGCTGTGACAGGGAAGGGGGGAAGATTTGTCGAGAAACGCTACCGGCCCAGGGTGTATTCTCGTGATTGAAAACGAGACAGGATCGAGATAGAAGAGGTATGGCCAAAGGTCAAACTCTGAGTCGTTTTTAATGACAATGGTGAAGATGTCTCTTTTCCCCTGAGGTATGTTTGCCTCGCTGTCGCGGAGTAAGTTTTCCCCATATACAGTCCAGGATGCAGGGTTTATACGGTAGAGTTCCATAGTCACCAAGCCTTGTAATGGGAAGTTGGGATTGCATCGATAAAGGTGAAGATCAAAACAGGCGGCGTCCTTGATGATGTCGGTGGGATCGCGATTATTGAATGACGCTCGGTGAACACGAGCGACGGCGTCATCCTTTCTTTTCACTGTAAAAGTACGAAGCCCAATGGTCATTGAAATATTCGCTTGCTCCGAGCCTTTTACGAGAATAACATTGAGTTTACCTTCAGGGGCTGGTCTACTAGTTTTGACAGTGGGAAAAGCGCGGTACAATTTCCTCCATTTGAAAATTGAAGTGAACGTCGACTTCAAGTATAGACGAAACGGATGCCGATTATTCCAACGTGATACTTGAGCCCAGCAAGTCCGAGGAAGATATTCCGTTGGCGATTTCAAGCGAGCGAAACACCAAGTTGGATGAACCTCGAAGACTACGACGATTCCTATGTCAGGGTTACGAGAATTATGATAGTTGTGCATGTGGAGTGAAAATTCAGAGCCCTCGGCGATGCCGTGGACTGCCCCAACCTCTATACGATGCGGAGCTGAACCATCGAATTCGACAGGCACAAAGCGGGGATCGGGGACGAAAGGGGTAGCATTGAAGACTCTGCATGACTTGTGTTTCCCCAGACAGATGGGTCGTTGCTCATTTGGCCCAATTTTTTGTTGTATATAGTCAAAAAGGGTGGCATAAGATGTTCGATGGAGAGATAGTTCAGTTGCTGCCGCGAGGAAGGAATCTGTAAATCGCCCGCCATTTTTGCCCTCGACCGCCGACTCTCCTGGCCGACAAGCGGCAAGGAAAACATGCGAATCCTGCTGCGCAGCATAAAAGCCGTAACCTCTGGGGCATGGTTTCCCCCTGGCTCCCGACCACAGGCCTGGGTAAAGATCATCCGGCTTAACTTTAGCAGTCGGCGTCCAGCGGGTGGAACTGCGGTCTAAGCCATTGACGTGTGGTGAAGGTGAAAAACAGCAGTCGGCAATGAAGGCAATGTTATTGCCTTTAACCTGTGAAAGTTCACTAAACAGGGCATGCATGGATCGATCAGATATGCCAGCTACACGGCTGCCATTGTCCATCGTGTCATGGTCGGCAGGGCATAAGACTTCGACTCTCCGATTCACAGAATGCACACCTTCTTCGAACCAGTCTCTTGGGGCTTCTATAGAACTTCCGTGGCCGGCAAAATACACGATAATAGCATCGTCTCGTTCAATGACAGCGTTGTTGATTAAATGAGCTACGAAACTGTCTTCAATGGCTTTCTTCGTCGCTCGGTGGTCCAATAAAAGATATATTTGATCCTTGGGGACATTGAGGCTGTCGATGAGAAATCGTCTGACTCGTTTCGCGTCCTGGACGCAAGAGTTCAGGTTCCAAATGGAACCGGACTGATATTGGTCTATGCCAATTATCAAGGCAAACACCCGAGAATGCATCTAGAAAACAATGAATCCGTTTTACAAGATCCCATGGCTCGGAGCCTTACCAACCTTGAAGAATGAATTTGAAGCCGCGGTATTGATGCAAGGATGAGGGTAAGGTCAAGACATCGTTATGCTTTATATCCAAACGATCCATCGCCTGGTTTAAACAGCGTTGTACATGAGCAAGAACTTAATAGTAAACTGGAGATGAACGTCACATAAAATGGAGAAGGGAGGAGCACTCCCAATCCTTGCCATTGCCTGGCTATCCAAACGAATGGAGTAGTAGCTCTAGCATGGGCGACTCGTGTAGTATGTCAACTGTGTTCTGACTGGTTGTAACCTATATGAAGTCCGGTTCCGCCACATACTAACAGCCATCAACACTTCACCTCCACCCTCGCCAATGAGTCTTGCGCCGATATTCTGCCAGCAATGCAAAGAGCCACTTCAGGCTGGTATATTCATTTCAATTCATATCATACGCAAAACTAATGAATGCCCGGTGTCTATTCAGCTGGATGCGTCTCTCATTGACCTTGCGCCATCTACATATGACATGATCACTGCAACATTGCCACCGTCACAACAACGCCGGCAAAGCAACAGTGTGAAAACCCCCTCATCTTCCCCGGCCAAATTCGTTTGGCAGAAGGCACGAAATGGCAGCACACCCGCTGAGGCTCCCCTCTCACTTTCATCCCGAGCACAAGGAAAGCAACCTCAACGAGCCATGCCGAATTCTCCTATGCCCAACGAGTCCTTTGTGCTTTTGCAAGATAGTGTTATACGAGATATTCCCTCGCCATTGCCTTCACCTGCCCGATCGAAGAAAGGTTCTCTAAAGGCGCGTCACGCGTCTACAAAGTCCGTTGACATACAGGCTGCAAACCAATTTGAACCTGATCACGATCCATCACCTCTCTCCCACCATATACGCTCCACCTCACGCCTCTTTAACATACTCTCTTCACGCACTGATATCGATCATCCTCTTTGTGCGGAGTGTACCCAAATATTGCTTCACAATCTTCAACGACAGCTCGATGAAACGAAACGTGAAAGGGACGGCTATATTGCCTTTGAAAAAGAGGTTAGGAAAGAACGAGAAAGAGAAGGTCAAGGCCCATCCAAAGAGGAAACGGACAAGAAGATCGAGAAACTCAAACAGGAAGAAAGAGCAGTAGTAGAACAGCTAAAGGAAGCTGAACGCGAGCGTCAACAACTAGATGAAGAGTTGAGGCAGCTAGAACTTGACGAAAAGGCGTTGGAAGTTGAGGAGGCCGAGTGTGTTTCATGATTGGCCTGCCAACTGGTCGCTGCTGACTGTTATATTGAATACAGATTCTGGAGAGCCCACAACGATCATATATTAACGTCTGAGCAACAGGCTGCCCAACTATCTTCCCTCCGTGCGGCCTATGCGGCAGATATGAATACTCTGGAGAAACTTGAGCGTACCAATGTATACAATGATGCCTTCTGCATTGGCCATGATGGGGTGTTTGGCACCATTAACGGGCTACGACTTGGTCGAGTCCCTGGACTTCCTGTGAGCCAGATCCGTTGCTGAACTCGTTCTTACTCAGCACACTGTTAGGTTGAATGGACAGAGATCAATGCTGCATGGGGACAAACTCTTTTACTACTGTACACCATTGCTCGCAAACTTGATTATAACTTTGAGCAGTAAGCGGGGGCACCTTGGAGTTTTGATTTACTAAAATTGCAGTTAGTTATCGACTCGTCCCAATGGGTTCATTCTCACGCATCGAGAAGACGACCGGGGACAAGGCTAATTATGAGCTCTATGGTTCTGGAGATCTCCATTTTGGACGACTGCTTCACAACCGACGGTTCGACATAGCAATGGTGGCCTTCCTTGACTGCCTCAAACATCTCATTGACCATGTAAAAGCCCAAGACTCAAGCGTCGACTTTCCCCACCAGTGCGTATTGTGTCATGTTTGGCGGTCTGCACCGAGTGCTCACAAATACGTGTGTAGAATTTCCAAGGACAGAATCGGAGATGTATCTGTGAAGCTGCAGTTCAATCAGGAGGAGGCGTGGACTCGCTCCCTCCGACATGTCCTCCTTGCTCTCAAGATCTGTCTGAAATGGGCCACAAATGGGGCAAACGGGTGACCTGGTGATAGCTGGTGATCCACATTGCTTTGCTGAACCCTTACAGACCATGTTATATATGTTTCGATAATCAATTTGATGACACTGGAATTGATTAGATTGAGGGAGATACGGACATACTAAACTATGTTGGGTAAATCAATGAATGACGTGCTTTTGAGGAAGAATGCCGCTCATGTCCTCTTATACGTCTTTAAAACGAGGTGCATGCCCAGCTTGAGCGGACCTTTTGGACGGGCCAGAAAAGTTTTGGATTTGATCGGACCGAAAACCCGCTCGCGTGAAATCCGTCGAATTAGCAATCTGCATCTTACAAAGACGGGTGTACGGGTGGCGAGTCCTCAATCTCCATTCTCTTCTCCTTGGTCTTCCCCTCAGTATACTCGAGAATGGGCCTCCTGTACCTCGGGACGCCTCTCACCTGGGATGAGGCCAAGAAGTACGCCGAGCACGTACGACACCATGGCATCACTCAGTTCTTGAACACTTGGGATCGCCTCAAGGATAGGCAAGGCGATGAACTTCTCTGGGGAGACGAGGTGAGTCGATATCCGACCGGTCACTATCTCCTTTTTGACCCCTTGAAAGATTGAATACATGGTCATCTCGTTTGATGAAGTACAGAAAAACGCAAAATTATCCCTTCGCCAAACGGAAATTCTTGCCAAGCTCAGCACCATTGTGAACGACATCTGTGCCGATTGTCCGGCAGAGTAAGCCTCAGAAATACATTATCCAGGCTCCCGCGTCTAAACAAGTTCGATCAGGGTTTCTGTCCCGACTTATCATCCCGAGTACGGGCGATATATGCTAGAGTCTACACCGGGATCGCCTTATACTGGGTCAATACCTGATCTTCTCGCAGTCGAAGGCAACATGCGATATCGGTAAGCATGACTATGACGTTGCCCCATATTTTTTATTCTCATCTCCGGTGGAGACGGAGTCTCGCCCGCAAACATCTCAAATCCAATGAGGTACCCATTACATTCACGTCGTTTCCGCGTCTTGGCGTGCAAGGTCAATTCACGGAGCCCTTCTACGACCCAGCCAACGCAGTCTCAAGCCACAGCCTCTTCTTACCAGAAGAGATCACAAACCCGCATGCCCGCTTCCCGTAATGCACACTTCTATAACCAGCCTGCATCAACGCTTCGCTTATATATCTCATACCAGTACTTTAACAGCCAATATCAGGCGCAGAAGAGGCTCCAAGGTCTCGATCAACTTGCCCCTATTTATTGACTCTCAAACACCCCGGCCTTTCGTCGATCCCTCGATTCCTTGGGACCGTTCTCTCTATGCTGAGGATCCGGGTATTGCTTTATCACACACATTGCTTATGCATTCCTGAACTCACCTCTCCAGAGGCCAAAAATGGTGCTGCCTTGACTGATCACATCTACCTTGATGCAATGGGCTTCGGAATGGGCTGCTGTTGCCTCCAGTTAACTTTCCAGGCATGCAACGTCTCTGATGCAAGGCGGATGTACGACGGTTTGATACCTGTCGGCCCGATATTGGTATACACGCTTTTAGTTCAAGGTCCTCAAGCTTACCTCAAAAGTTTACAGTTGGCATTAACCGCAGCGAGTCCCGTTTACCGTGGGTTACTCGCAGACGTAGACTGTCGCTGGAACGTGATCGCCGGAAGCGTCGATGATCGAACAGAGGAGGAACGAGGGTTGAAGGTATACTTCATTCGTCTACTGACCTTGTCTCGTGTATTGAAAGCTTTCCTCAGCCTCTGAAGAACGACCGTTATAGGATCCCAAAATCCAGATACGACAGCGTCGACCTATATATATCCAATGATTGGATCAACAGGCCAGAATACAACGACAATCACGCACCGTACGACGAGAACATCTATGAACGTCTACGGAAACATGGCACGTTGTTCAACACGATCTTCGCTCTTATACTCATCCCAGACAGGCCTTGATGATTTGTTAGCAAAGCATATTGCCCATTTGTTTATCCGCGACCCTCTCGTTGTGTTTTCGGAAACTATAGATCAGGACGACTCTACCAGCACTGATCACTTTGAGGTCGGTGAACTTCTCTTTGTTTTACTCTAGTACCTACACTCTGAGTTTAGAATATCCAATCGACCAACTGGCAGACTCTCCGCTTCAAGCCACCTCCTCCAAACTCATCCATTGGGTGGCGAGTGGAGTTTCGGAGCATGGAGGTCCAGATGACGGATTTTGAGAATGCGGCTTTCG
The DNA here is from genome assembly GCA_018850275.1 of Tephrocybe sp. 9174TJB. NCBI lineage: Eukaryota > Fungi > Basidiomycota > Agaricomycetes > Agaricales > Lyophyllaceae > Tephrocybe > Tephrocybe sp. 9174TJB. The sequence goes on from JABAJT010000109.1 coordinate 14,254, forward strand.
CAGTTTTCGTTGTCCTTCTTTCTAGAGCGATCCTCAATTTCAACCTGAACTTTTATATCCCCATCTCTAAGGTAATGATCTCTCACAGCACTTACTATTTCTCCTCACAGTCGGCTTTGGCAGGTTGATGACAACATGCAAAGGGCGCAACGAAGAGATGCAGCACGGTCTGGAAAGTTCTTTTTCCGAAAGGACGTCTATACCGTTCGTCGAAGCGGAGCCTCTAGCACCGCTTCGTCGACTGGCACCAGCACTCCATTGAGCGATTTCCCTGCAAAGAAAGAAAAGAAAATGCGTAATTGTTTCCCGCCATTACCCCTACCGGAAAATGGGGCATTCCATCACTCCCCGATTGAAGATGAATACGAGGAGATGACTATGAACGAAATTATCAATGGCAAGGTCAGCTAGCCTTTCACATGATAGTTTTGTATATGCTAAAAGCGTTATACAAAGGACAATGATTTCCCTGGTCTATTGCGCTTAATCTACGATTATCTTGAAACGCTTGACGTGGATCAGGAGGCTTCCGCTACTATTGAAAAATATTTAGACCTTATAAGACGCCGGGCGGATGGTATGTTATATCTGGCAAGCGAAACCAGGCGAAATTGACAAAAGCACGAAAGGATCGCTACAAACCCCTGCTACCTGGATTAGAGAGTTCGTACGTTCGCACCCCGATTACAGGCATGACTCTGTCGTGAGTCAAGAGATAAATTATGACCTCATGAAGGCCGTGGATGAAATGTGAGTCGAATTTGCTCTCCTGCTTGACTGTGTCTCATCCTACATTCAGAGAGCGAGGTGTGAGACGTGAACCCTGTATGTTGCCACAGGACTACACCGGAGGTGACCAGGACAAGGGAAATATAGGATTGTAAAGATTAATGAGATTTTTTATTTTGTACTACTACGTACATACATATCTGAGGATATATAGAATGGTGGTTATCGCTGTCGAGATCATCTGCATACATTAGATCGATTTGTGGCAGGCTTGTCGTTTCTCCACTTCCTCACCCTCGGCTGCTCGCAGAGTGTCGACCATGCAATGGGACGACGCGGATAGGCTGAAGTCAGTGACGAGCTCAAGCTCTTTCGTCTTGTCTCATCAACTCGTATGTCGCGTCAGACTTCTGAGCACCCATATACTCACGTTGCGTAATGTACATACGTCCACGGATGTTGTACATAAATACTACTGTGAGGCAGGATATGTGGGTATCTTGGACTCAAACAGATCCGTAAGACCGTAGTTGCGACTAAAAGACTGGTATATATGAAATAAGGAGGAATATAGTTGGCCATGGCGCTAAGCCGTTTATTGTATGGTAT
>JABAJT010000110.1:4619-18526 GCA_018850275.1 Tephrocybe sp. 9174TJB
GCAGCAGAGACAGGATGACCTAGAGGCGCTTGGATGGCAGCAGAGACAAGATGATCTGGAGGCGTACGAAGGGCAGCAGAGAGAAGATGACCTAGAGGCGCTCGAAGGGCAGCGGCAACCGTATTTGAATTCACACCGTCCGATCCTACCAGGCCAGTCTACACGTTCTTCCTTGCCATTATTACCGCTAGGACCATCAATTTCTCCTCCGAAGTCACCTGGCCAGCTTGCATCTCACGCCTACTCGTTACCACCTCCTCCCGGCGTATTCAGACTACCTCCAGGTCCGATGCGTTGGGGCGATGTTTATCAGCCAATAGCACCTCTACCGTTGATGAGCTCTGCGCCTGTTATGTACACATCGGTGGACCCGTTTCGTGTTTCCAACAAGACGGCTCTCCCGGTTACTCGTGATGATAAATTGAACAACCAGTATTCAGGAAACGAGGAGACGGGTTATGTCGTTTATTCATATACACATCGTGGCACAGTGCTGTTGTCCCTCTTGGCCAACTTGCTCAACTCAACATACCGATTCTTCAATTCTCTAACTCGTCAAGCCTACCTTCTCTTCCTTTTGCACCTGCCGTCTTTCTACTTCTCACGTGTTGCACGTATTTTTGAAGAAGCAAAGATGACAATGCCGGAAATAGAACTCATGGCCATGAACCCAGATCCAATGTTCCCACTGGTTACCACGCATGGTTACCACGCAGGTACATATCCAGCCACCGCATCGGCAGGCCCGGCTGGTGCAAAACTGAAGATCACTTGGGAAGCTTTTATTGATTCTTTGTTAAGGGAGTGGAAGACGCTCAATATTGTATCCGTCCTCTTGCTTTCGTGAGCGATTTCCTCCGTATCTTTAAGTATCAGCTTTCATATCCTCTAGTGCTATCCTCACAATCCTACAAATCGAGGCGGCAGGTGCTGATCCCATCGCTCGGAACTGCGCCCTGGCTTCACTTGTCTGCGCTCTCATGAGTTTACTCTATGGATGTATTTACATTATCCGATTCTCTATTATGCGTAGAACGTACCAGGCATTGGAATGGGCAAAGGTAAGGCATCAATTCCGAGCTCACCAAGCTGCTAAATGATGTTTTCAGATGGCCCAAAAAACTACAACTATAATCTGGTGGAATGTTTGGGTTTTGCTTGCTCTGCCTGCAACCTGGCTAGCGTGGTAAGATAGTTGCTAGCAAGCGTGTTTGCTTCCAAAGTCTCTGATGGACCATGTGCAGGTCAATTATTTTCTACATCGCATGTATTATGGCTTTCGTTTGGCGCTCGGGTGCAAACGGTCTAGAAGTCCGGCTCGTTCTATCTGCGCGTGCTGCACTCGCTATCCGAATCACTATATCCGCCATACTTGGCCTTGGAGTCCTCTACTTTATCCTTATACTTAACACGTTACGCCAATATGGTGATTCAATGGACAAGAGCTTCAAACGGCAGCTTGAATTGTTTTCCAAGGCAAACTGGTACGGAACGTCCATTAGATATGATTACCCAGGTCACTAATCGAACACTCACAAACTCCCAGGTCGTCTCTACCTGCGAAGGCGGTGGACTTGCGGTTTCAGGCCCGCCTCGACAACCCGATGCCGGGCCACCTGACAGAGCGCAATATCACACAGAAAGAATGGGAGAAATTTGTTTCTGTATGTTCCTACAGTACATCTGCCTGCCGTTGACTCAATTTTGCCTTTAGGAGGCCTACAATGCTTGGAACGGGCTTACAACAGGCATTTTCAGCCCCAACAAAGCGGCACACAATCGAATGAGACCTCAAGATAATATTGCTCGATTGCTAAAACAGTGGAATCGAAAGTATTTCCTGCCACGTTCTACACTGGCCATCCTCTGCCACGAATATATTGACCTCTTCCCAGACTCTCCAGCCTTCGCCATCTACATCATTGAAGCAACACCAAACCATGGCCAACCAATATCGATGACTGAACGTTTTGGCCCTGTCCCAGAGGGCCTCAGTCGAATCGATATCTTCAATCCTCCGGAGCCTAAGTCTAATAGAAAGATCCTTGGCAGAACCTCAATAGTCCCTCCGCGGGATCCTGCTGCTAGCAAGGTTCGCTTTGAAGACTCTGGTGAGATCTTTCATTCCCCATCAGTCACGCATAACCTCAACATCTATAGAAACTATGCAACCAATACAACCGACTGAAACCGCATACTACGGCCGCCCATCATACTCCAGGAGCCCGATTGCTTCTTACTCGCAAAACGGCGTCATGGATGAGAGCGGCATCTTTACATCCCCTAACCAACACCGCCTAGAAGAATATCGCAGTCCCTCAGAGTCTCCAACGCGTCACGCAATTCCTTCCGACGATAACCACCCAGGCCCCTCTAGCGACACCGAATTCAACCCTGCCTACACTAGTCCATCCTCGAATAATGCTCACTCCGACATGGTGCCTCCTTTGCCATCAAGGATCCCATCATACATACTGGAAGGCAACGTACCCTCAGAGGAAAATGACGACAGCGGAGGCATGGGAGTTCCTTCAGGGTGGGATGCACCGTACACTCCTGGACAAGATCTACCAAACACTCATACTGAACATGATTTGACTGCCTCCCGGAAAGGGGAGGGAGAGGGAAGACTACAAAAGTCTACCTCGTTGGGCTCCCCTGGTCCTTCAAGACGGCGACCAACAACCGCGAGCCCCATCTTTGTTGGCGAAAACCAACTCCTTCCAAATTTTCCGATTCTCCAACGCCCATCAGTAGCTTTAGTATCGTTCACAGCATCGCACCCCGGCTTTCCATGCACGGGATGAGGCTCCACTTGTGGCGATTGCGAGTCCTGTGGAGGCAATGTTGGGTTCTTGGATGGTGGTGACGGTAAGCGGCCAGAGCGAGAAAAGAGTTTCATGGGATTGAAGACAGCTTTGTCGCTGTTAGGTGACCAATCCTCGGGAGCGGGGGGCTGAGGCCAAGTAATTTTGTCCAAGGGAGGAGTCGGTGGCCTGACCTTCCTCATACTGTTACTGGTTGAGGTGGAAGGCGCCTTCAAGGGGAGAGTAGCCCACGAAGAGATCGCCTCGCTCGAATCCTCCGTGGACCACGTGTTGTCGTCGTCGGTGGCGTGGATTTCAACTGAGGGTCTGGGAATTTTGAGGAATTGGGAAGAAGACATGGTCGACACCATACCCATCTCCGTGTAACCTTGCTCCTCTCGAGGTATCGACCTTGCAAAAACGTCTTCCATCGTTATCTCTCCCAACCCTGGATTCGTGAAAGCCGCTTCATTGCCTCCTGGCGTCGGAGGGGAAGTCGAAAAAGACAGGCGGGAGGAACTCGAAGATTCCGAAGAACTTTGACTCTCCACCATTGTCTCTACAGCCAACTCCGGCTTCTGATCTTCAGGGAATTCAAATCCGCTGACCTGTGGCGATAATAAGCTGCACGCGGGAGCGTCATGTGTCTTCTGCTCGAGATCCACAACCGACAAGTCGTCGCTCCAGTAGGACTTCAGCCCTTGCGATGTGGGAGGAGCCTCTTTCTGGGGTAGCTTCGAAGCATCCGCCGCGGCTTCCCATGAGCATCGGGCTTGGCTACCATCAAATACCACATCGGGCGCATAAAATCTGGTGATATCCTCCATTTGCTGGCGGAGCTCGGGCAGTGTCACCCTCTGCTGCCAGTCCACGTGCAACATCTGGAGGAGAATGTCGTTGATCTCTGGAGAGACTGGAAGTACGGATGGGAAAAATGTCAAGGGGTCTCTGAGGTATGCTTGGAATGTAAGGTCGTCGATGGTTGCTGTTTTCCAGGGATTGCGCCCAGTAGCAAGATTGAGAAGGATGATACCCAAGGACCAGATGTCGTTGGATTTAGGGGAGTAATAACCCTCTGGAGCAAAGGCACCCCCTTGACATTCTGTAACATCGGCGGTATAAACGATGAGCGTCAATGTGCCATACCGAAGGAGCTCTGGGGGTGCTTACCAGGACTCATATGATAGATGCTTCCAGTGTGTAGCTCGTCGCTGACTTTCTCTGTGGTGGCGAGTCCGAAGTCGGTGATGGCGACGGTACGTCCGTCGTCGAAGCAGAGGATATTCTCTGGCTTGAGATCCCGGTGGTATATTCCAAGAGAATGGCAGTATTCGACAGCATCCACCAGCTGAAGAAAGACGTGTTTAATAAGTGCATCGTTGCCAAGATAGCGGCAGTGATTTAGTATTTGCGTGAAGAGGTCGTGGTCCGGAGCGTAATCCATGATAATGTAAGTGAATTCGTGATCCTCTATTATGCGATGTAGAGTGACAATTCCTGGGTGAGCGGAGGAGATCTGATGAAGAGCGATTTCGCGTATGTGGAATTTCTTGCGAGCCGGGCGAAGATCTTTGGCGTGGAGGAGGCATTTAACAGCATATGATTGCCGCTCATGAGAGGTGACATCCACCGCCCTATAGACGACGCCGTACCCCCCTACTCCCAAAACCTCGACAAACTCGAGGGTGTCGCCATCGATACGTTTTCCTAGCTGGAGCTTGGGAGTTGCCTTCGACGACATGGGATGGAAGAGGAGTGTCAGACCATGGGCCACAAATCGTATATTTACATGTTAGTGTCTCAGACAGAGGGAAGTCGGAGACAGATGCACCGGAAGTGCCAAGCTCCCTGAACACCGGATACGAAGCCGGGACATTGTCTCGATGGGCTCCGGCGTGGCGATAGCTGCGTATCGACATTGGAAGCGCACAAATATTCAATGGTCAGACAATTCCATGACATCTCTTAGATTTCGAGCTATTCTGTTCATTCCGGTCTGTTTGGGGGCTGTTGGTCAGATAACTTGATATGTCAGATGTCAGACATTCGGAAGTGTCTTATCTCTCCTCTTTAAAAATAGACCAATACACCGATCCATTATGATTGACTCGGTTAAAATTCTTATCTTACAACACCATACAACTAGATTCTTCAAATCGAATAATTCGCTGTCATAGTAAACTAGTCAAACTCATCTGTGTTGCTGGCGGGAATACAATCGAAGAGACTTGAAGGCACAGAGAAAAAGAAGCTCAGGGAAGTGCTCTTGGGTTTGAAAAATGAATTTAAAAAATAGATGGGTGCGAAGGTTCGCAGGTTCATCATTCGAATGAGGCTGATACAGAAGCATACGTATCGATTCTACTATATCTCTCACCATAATCCAGTCAGGGAAAGATTATCCGGGTAATGGAAGCCCATACTATACATTCGTCATGGGATTACAATGATCGAATTTGAGTTGTTCACACTCAGCGTCGAGTAATTACAAGTGTCCACTGAAATGTAGGAATCACTTAATGAAAGTTTTGCTTTGCTATAGCATTTGAATCGAACCGGGCAGCTACTGGCCATCTTCACCAATATCCGGCCAGAATCCATCCTCGAGCTCGATGACCCTCCCCCAGATATCTTCCGCCACAGTCCACGCATCAGGTCCAAGACCTCGATAGATGTCGTCTACCAGATTGGCAAGATCGTCTACAAAAGCCTTGAACTCGACGGTACTCCAATTGTGCGCTAAGGATTTCAACGCAGAGGGAGGACCTTGAATCGCGGATAAACTGTCGTTGACATTTGACCACACGTCCAGATACACCTCGTGGAATGTTTAATTTAGTTAGTTCTGCCGTCATATACGCAGATCGGGCCTACCTTTTCCATAGCCCACAAGAACAACAGACCTTCTTCGACTTTCCCGCTCGCAGAGATTCGTGCCATCTCAGCAGTATAGTCTCTAGTCCCTTTTCTCTCCTTCCATCGACCCAAATCCATTCCCCATCGTTGCGAGGTTTCATCAAAAAACCCGACCTCACGCACGATGTTCTCCAATGCAAACACCAGAATTTTCAGGATACGCTGGGAATGATCAGGAGCTGAAGATGCGCTCAGGACAGGATGACGGAATGGAGTATGGCTTATGAGAGCGCCGATGAAGCGTGGGTAGGCTTGGGCAGCATATATCCGATCTTGGGATAGCCAGAGAGATAAAAGATCATTGTTCAGGTTATTGCCCGCTGCAGATGTAAGGAATGGATGATCTTTGGTAGCTCTTTTGTAGGAAGCCTGGATCGAAGGTAACGAAACAAGATGTGATGTGATTGTCGAGCGCGAACTCTGCGTTTGTTGCATTTTTTCACCTGTGATGGAGAGTGTTAGAATGAAAAAAATTGGCCATCAACCAATTCGATTCAGGGTGAGCACTGCTCAGGAGGTAGCATGGTGACCTCTTTCTCCATTTGATTAAGCTAGAAGATGATAGCAATAGCTTTAGCATCTGTTCATAAATTCCAGTAAAAATGGGCAGTCAGGTGTCACTTGAGTAGATGTCCAAACTCATGCAAGAAGGTTAGTTCATTATTTTTCACGAGACCCAAGCTCTTTGCTCCACTCCACCAATCTCTTGCCTCCATCAAGGCCTTATCCTGCTGCCTCACCAAAGGTACACTCAACACCGAACCATCTGCACAACGTACGATCATCGTGCGCGTCGACTTTTGGAAGGTTGCAGTACCAGGAACCTCCGATAGTGGAACCTCAGGTGCATTGAGGATGTATGGCGAATGGATCTGTACGGTTTTCTCGGTTGGGAGACATGTAATGACTGCGCGCTAGAGGTGAAACGTCGTAAGTTATCATGACAGATGAGGCAGAACAACACATCATTGTACCTGGTGGGCAATTGCACGATGTCGTCGTACAACATCCTCAGCGGACATAGTTGAAAAGTTAATCGCCGAGTCTGCAGCAGTGATGGTAGATGCATGGGGTGCAAATTCTAGTGTCGGTTGGGGTTGGGGTTGTGCCTACAAAGCACTATTAATTACCCATAGTATAATGTTATCATGACCAACCGACGGACCTTTCCAACTCGCATGTCCCGTAAAACGGATACCAGCAGTCTGCCTCCGACATAGCCCAATGTATCTCTCAACTCTGGGAACATTGCGCCTTCATGTAGGGGCTGAGATAAAGATTGAGGAAGCTGTCGGAAGGCACTACTGAACACCGCTCACCAGACGAGATGTACCCCAAATACGACCACCATCGATCCCCTCTTGCCGCTTCAGCATTTCAATGACAGAAACACCTGTCTCCTTCTCCGCGTTGAGAATAGCATGCTGAATGGGCGCCGGGCCTTTATAAGCAGGTAACAAAGAAGGGTGGACGTTCAACCGTCGTGTTGGGGCGAACATGTTCAGCATCGACGCAGGAAGGATTCGTCCAAACGAGGCGGTAATGACAATGTGATTACTAGGGGGGTCACCAGTAATCGAGTATGGCTGCGGAAGCTACAGAAAACGTCAGCTTAACGAGCAAGTAGTAATTGGAGCATAAGCCTACATTCCAGTGTTTAAATTCAGGCTTTGTGCGAGGGATAGTATGCACAGGGACCTTCAGAGACTCTCCGAGAATTTTTAATGGCGCTGAAAGAAGTCATCTTCAATACGACATCCTACCCTTGGCATTTGCACTCACAGACCGAAAGGTTGCATCCTCGCCGTCCAGTCTTCTCATCCGGATTCGTAGCAATTGTCAAGTCATCCCAAACGTCTGCAATACATTCGTTCAAGCTAAATACAAGGACGAAATTAAAGAAAACCTACCCCGTGCAGCGTGCAGTTCACGAAAAACGAGGCAAGAGAATTCATCACGTCCCATGAAGAGAATCTTGAATCGCGAGCCAGAAGGAACGCTATAGTGACGTCTGAAGATGTGCACCCCATTTCTAGACGAGCGTTGTGGTATAGCGTATAGTGACCGCGCGAAGAATGGCGCGAAAGCCTCGGCCATTTTGATGATGGAGGAAACAAACAGAAATGTGTGATGGCATCGCTTGTCACCCTTCAAGCTTCAACACTTGGAAGAATGTAATATCATCTCCCATAATCTTCAAAGGCATTCTTGATATGTTTAGTGGTATGCCGCAACGTCGTCGACCTTTCCTTGGCGATTCAAAACGTGGTTGAAGTAATAAGCCGGAGGTGGGATGCGTAATTCTATGCCACACAAGCGGCCACGTGGTGAGGTGCGGCCTCTGAGTCAAAGGCTCAAATGAATAACAGCGTTGAGCCCTCCATTGTAACATTTGGGTTTATGCACGCCAATGCACAGAACCGTTGTTACAGGGGTATATATCACAGCCGGTCACTGTGGCACGAAACGTGGTCGATAGTAGGTCATTTTTGAATCTTTGTGTACCAACACACAAGACGGCAAAGCAGAGTATATGGGATGACTTGAGCGATAGGATGCCCAGTAGTGATCCTAGTTTAAGTTTAAGGCAACTTTGTCCGTGCTCGAATGATCGACTGGGAGTTGGGCAAGAGATCTGTTCAGGGTCAGCCGAAAGCCTGTGTTTCTGCTGGGAAGGACCAGCCAGGCACGTGTAACAGTATTGGTAACAGAATTTATGAGCGCTGGCGCGAATATGATTCTTCTCAATTTGTTTTGAAACACGACCGGCTAGAGGGAGGCTGAGGTATGTATGTCCGAAGGTCAGTTTAAACAGAGAATAAAGGGAAAGTCTTGCCCAATTGTTCAGACCGTTGTTGTTTAGTTTGAAAGCCTGAATTAGACTGTTGGGCTTGAGAAAGTCAGTGACATTCAATGAAGGTGACCTTTGCTTGGATGGCGTTGCTCCACTGTTGGCGATGATCGGAGTCGGCACGTCGGCATTCGTTGGGTCGCACAAAGACAAGATGCGGAGAGACTTTGCTCTCAAACACAACACTTCCCGCTTTTTTTGTGTCTGAGAACGCGTGTGGCCTTGTTATAACTTGGCAGCCCAACAGCATTCTGATTGATCAACGAGAAGCAGCCTTTTATGGCCAATTATACTCGTGTAAACACTTGGTAAACGCCCAGCTTCATCTGAGCTCGCAAAATGGACCCACATCAGCGCTCCCAATCTGTTTTGCATGTTCGTCCTGTTACGGCGAGCACAGTCTCGGTGAGTGAAGTTGACAGCCTTTCCTGTTATCTAAACGTTGATTGACAACAAGACAAAGTCCCGTGCGAGCAGGATACTGCAGAAGGTGACGGGGCGTATACGGTTGTACCCAAATCGCAAGCCAGCACCGTTGGTCAAGGATGACAACCACCCGTACCCCAGCCAGGCTCCTTCGCGATCATCTATGGCTGGTCTCAAGCCATACATGTCCCATCCAATGCTCAACAGCACTTTTGAGCCGTATGTGCCAGGAGATGATCCTGACTCGCCTTCGCCATCTGGTTCACCTCCAGGAAGTTACTTGCGACGTTCAGGGGATCTCAGCCCAGTTACTCCAACATCTTTCACTAACCTCACCAACACACACACCATCAAGGCTATAGATGGGCTTCCTGTATCGTTTGCGCACGATGCTCCACCAGTGTGGAAGACTATCGATACGCCAAAGGCACCTGCACGGCCACAGCGGCCGACGAGGCCACCACCTGAGATTCCAGTTCCCACCAAGCACCGCCCCCCAGCGCCTATATCAGATGCCTCGGAGGCAATCGCTAAATCATCATTTAAAGAACCCACGGAGCAAACAGGCGAAATATCTATGGGCACGAAGCAGACAAAAGTCGAAACTCCTTCGACATTTTCACCTGCGCGATTGTTCGCGCGCCCCAGCATATGATACAATTGTGCGACGCACTTCCACGATTCATAGACGGCGCTCTATGCCTACTTTCACTGAAGCAACGGAACCTCCACCTTACCCCTCCTTCCCTCCTCTCTCACCCAGCGATTTCCCCGGCCCATCGATGTTCTCCAATCCCGGAGGAGGTTCAGGGATCCAACCCAGGGATGACGAAGGGAGGGAACGACTTCCGCCGTATTCGAACGATATCTACATGCGTGCAATACTACCGCGGAAGATGGAGTTCACCAGGCCGGGTGCACAGGCCAAAGATCGCAAATGGCGTAAAGTTGTATGCGTGCTGGAGGGAACGGCGTTGAAGGTGTACAAAGCTCCTCGAGAGCGAGGCAAAGCAGCACTTGGGGATTGGTGGGAGCGCCGGGTCGGGGTTCCGGACAAAACAGTGCCCTACATTGCCCCTTCAAAGCCGAAGAAGGAAGATATAATAAATTCAGGGGAGACCGTTCCGAAGCTCGTCGGGGAGGGAGCGGACGATCAGACTGAATTAATTCTTAGGGAACCACCCACGCCTGTAACACCGATTACACCTGCAAGAGCACATCCGTCGTTGAGTGGCGAGCATCCGTATATACCGGGACAGGAGCGTTCAATTTACGGTCATCCGCAGCCTCAAGCTAATCGGTCGAGGATCAATCTTGCTGTTAGTAGCTTACTCAGGCCGTCTTCGTCGAAAACGCATATTCGTGCAAATAGTGACGCCACCCACCCGAACCCGGGCCTCAGCTCTTCAAATTCTCCGCGGCCGTCGTTGAACCTACCTCGTCCCGGTACTGCACATAGTGGACGGGGTTCGTTCTCCTCCTCGGGAAGACCGGGCACGCCTTCGGATTACTCGCATGCTTTACCCTCCTCGGCATCGTCAATGCGTTCACAGTCATCCTCGGCAGCTTGCACGGTAGATGACCCACGCGATCTGTTACGCGTGTATACAATGCAAAACGCAGAGAGCGGACTTGGTAACGATTATATCAAGCGTAAGAACGTTATACGTGTGCGTACGGAAGGCGAGCAGTTTTTGTTGCAGGCAAAGGACGTGGAGGATGTCGTTGCTTGGATTGAGGTTCGTGTCTAGCTTTTTTAAAACTGACTGACTGAATTGACGGGATGCAATTTTCAGGTGTTACAAGCTTCGGCGAATGTTGCCCTTGATCTGGATGAACGGCTGATGCCAAAAGGCCCGCTTTTCCCGAGACGAAGACGACGGCGTGGGCGGGCTGCTGCTGCTAGTACCACTAGTACCAACACAAATGCAGCCGCCACCACGAGGACAGGGACATCAGCTGCCGCCACTACGAACACTGCTGGGCAAAGTACGAGCCTGAGCTATGCAGCACAAGTTAGTTTTTCTACAGCAGCACTATGATCCGCGCCACGGACACAGCCTTTCCACGAACACCTATCGGTATGCACGGCATCACCTGCATCATGACACATCTTTAGTATTTATGATTATGGCCCCCACTGCTACACCTGTGCTAGATTTATTGCTACTCTGTTATTTTACACTGTCATTGCTGTTTGTATGTACGACCAAAAGGCCGTTTGAAGCCGATCTGAAAAATTTAGTAAAATTTCAAGCAAGAGTGGCGCGAAAAGGGATTTCCCACGCTCCGATGTTTGCCGGTTTTGGGAGAAAGGGATCAACAGAGACGTTATCTACAACACTGCCCACCACCATCGATACTCAACTACCCGTGCTCATCGTCCTGAACGTCCAGCACACCCCTTTCCCTGCCAGTCCAGGTCGCAACCACCCCCGGCGTCCTCAATCGTCCCATTCCAACCCCACCCTCTCACCCTTTTTTTTCAAGCCTCCTGCGCTGACAACACCAACTCAGCCCCGCTTTTGAAGAACAACGCAAATCACTCCACCGCTGCAAAAGAGGCTTTTGTGAAAGAGACGGAATGGCTGATTCGACTACGGAGATAGATCTGGACTCGGTCATCGACAGACTTCTCGAAGGTGAGCTGGCACACTACTCTCTTCAGGGCGGGGGATAGGGAAGGGTGTAGCTCGCTCTTGGGGCTATATGGTGCTTATGTTGCGGTCAAAGCTGGTAGAGTCGTTGGGCGAACACGCAGCAACATGCTCGAGGCGTGGCTGCCACCTGGCGCTACTGCATCCTAAATTGCCTATCTCCCTTGCAAAAAGGCCACCCCAGACTCTCATATACATTGCCATTGGCAATAAGACCGAAGTCTAGGCAACGCCTGAATCCATGTTCTTTTTGCCAACCACTCGTTCGTTGACAGGTTCTGACTTTTGTTACGCTCATTCATAGTCCGTGGAAATCGACCTGGCAAGCCGGTGCAACTTCAAGAATACGAAATAAAATACCTATGTACAAAAGCGCGCGAGATATTCATTAACCAGCCCATCCTGCTCGAGCTGGAGGCGCCCATCAAGATCTGTGGTACGTGGTGACTCATCCAAGATGCCATTCTCTGGCTGGACATTTACTCTTCTAGGTGACATCCACGGTCAATATTACGATCTACTTCGGTTATTCGAATACGGAGGCTTTCCACCAGAAGCTAACTACCTTTTCCTCGGCGACTATGTCGACCGAGGTAAACAATCGCTCGAGACAATCTGCCTCCTGCTTGCCTACAAGATCAAATACCCCGAAAACTTCTTCATCTTGCGCGGCAACCATGAATGTGCCAGCATTAACAGGATATACGGTTTCTACGATGAGTGTAGGTTTATTCGCTCCGTCTTGACTGTGTGCGTTTCAGATGAGCTGATGCAATTGCCACCACAAGGCAAACGCAGATACAACATCAAACTGTGGAAGACATTCACCGACTGCTTCAACTGCCTCCCGATCGCAGCCATAATTGATGAGAAGATCTTCACGATGCATGGTGGACTAAGTCCGGACCTGCAGTCGATGGAGCAGATACGGAGGGTTATGCGCCCGACGGATGTGCCAGATACAGGTAAAACTCTCCATCTCTAGATTTTTTGGGTCTAGTAGCTTACGACCTTTGACTAAGGTCTCCTTTGTGACCTCCTATGGTCGGACCCGGACAAAGACATCACCGGCTGGTCAGAGAATGATCGGGGGGTGTCATTTACGTTTGGGCCTGATGTGGTGTCACGATTCCTTCAAAAGCATGACATGGATTTGATTTGTCGAGCGCATCAGGTATATCGGTTTCTTCAGCCTTGTTCCAGCATCTCTTATGCTATCGTACAGGTCGTAGAAGACGGGTATGAGTTCTTTGCTAAGCGGCATCTAGTAACGCTGTTCTCGGCGCCCAATTATTGTGGAGAGTTTGACAATGCCGGTGCAATGATGAGCGTGGATGAGACGCTTCTATGTTCATTCCAGGTACATTCTACATGTCCCAGATACCTGCATCGTGCTAATATGTGCTAATATCTACCCAGATCCTGAAACCAGCAGAGAAAAAGGCGAAGTACCCTTACGGAGGAATGAATGTCGGACGCCCAGTGACACCGCCACGAAAGCAAAAGAAGAAGGTGTAAGGTGGGATATAGACTCACGAGGGACTACGTACGTTTTTTACGCGTCGTTGTCGTCTTCCAGTCACACTCCCTCCCCCCACTCCTTTCGTCCTGGTTTTTGATACTTATATCTCCTGTCCTACCACTTCATCCGAACATATCCTCCCCCCCTCCGCTCCCTCGATGTTGGTTTTATATTTCTTCTTTTTCTTATTTGTTTCGCTAGTACTGTTTGATGGTATTGCAATTGCGAGGCATGGCGGTGCATGTGGCGTGATCTCTGGATACGAGGCGACTCGACGGCGCCAAAGAGTGAGCGGGTGGGAGAGAAGCAGGAGAGAAAAAGCAAGTTTTGATATTCGACGATAAGAATGTGGAAAACGCAAGAATCCGGCCGCGGTGCCTCCATATACAACCAAGGTCCACCGCTCCATTGACACAGTTGTGTGGGAGGCATTTCGGAGACCTCTACTTCCTTTGGGCGCCTGGTTCGGCCAACGCCCTCGAATGTCCTTATATCAGTTGCATGATGCATCGGGGGTTCCGCAATCTCCACTGTGGGGGCGACTCATGATGCATGATACATACGCCCACCTCATGCCTCTCGAGCTCCCCGGATCCGAGATATCGCCATACGCTCCTCCATAGTCGTCCATCCCATTTAGCACATAGGCCCGAACTTGCCTCCCCAAAGCCTTTTCCTTGCTACCGGTACTTGCACTTTGTCGATTATCCTTTTTGCCTCCGCGATGA
>JABAJT010000111.1:0-18393 GCA_018850275.1 Tephrocybe sp. 9174TJB
ATATACAAAGAGCCCAGGCCAGTGGTGTCCGCGAAAAAAGGTTGAGGCATACACCTTTTGTTCTAGGAATTGGCATCATCCTCTTTTGATGATACCGGCGATTGCCGCATTAATAGTCATCTCCAGATAACGGGTGTGCCGCAAATCGTGAGGTAGCGCGAATATCGACACCTTAACATTTCTTTTGTCACTGTCCCAATAAATACCAGAAAAACAACTGGGATGTTTCCTAAACTAACAACCCGGCGTCGATATGCGCCATTGACTTGGATGGGGCGTGGGGAAAGTCTGGATGTGGGGCATCATGGGAACGAGAACGGACCTCGCCTTGGGCACGCATTTCAGATGAGCCCTACAAATACAGAGCGCCAGAGGAGGCAGTAAAAATGAACATGATTGAAGATTGAAGGATCGAAAGGCCTGAGGTATTAATCCGTTAAAGTGTCTTCATCCACCCTATAGATGTGGGCGCCACATTCGTATAAGCCGTTAAAACTTCTCCATTACTGAATACGTTGTCGTGTGATATGTAACTCAAGAAGCGAGCTCGCATGTTGAGCGAGATGTCTGTGAGGGAATGTGGGGTATCCATGAGAATCGACGAACGGGAATGGACTCGCCTCGGGCACGCAACTCGAAGCAGCTCAACGCATACAGCTCCCGATATGATAAAAATAAACGTCACGACGGAAGGAGGTTGAATTTCCTTCATGGCAATGTTGGAACGGATTGTAATCCTTTGTAATCCCAGTGTGTAAACGCTTGAACCTTGCGACTCGGAGGGATCGAGATAATCGGCGGAGAGTAGTTCTGCTTGTGATGTCATGCAGTATGAGTGAGAAGAAACGACTGAGAGGGGTCTTCAAGTGGATATGTTGTTCACTTCGAGAATTTCGGGGGTGGGATATGGTCGATGGTTGTGTTTGAGAAACAGGAAGATGGAAAGAAATTCACTCGGACGCTTTCGTGGAAGTCTTGGTTGCCAGTGATTCCTTCAAACATGAATTGAACGTCATGATGTCGTACAAGTGAAGTAAGGTTGTTATTGAATCCGAAGTTACATTCAACCTTTCGAAGTCGGGCTCGATATCCCGCCCTTGATTCGCTGAGTTCGTTCTCCACGTTGGTACTCCCAGGTATGAGCTTGTAAGGGCATCCCATCGGCTTCGGAGGGGCCACACGATGGGGTATCGGTAACTGAGAAAAAGCTTCCGTCAGCGAACGTTATTTTTGTATCTCGATCAATATGACGATGGGCAAAAAGTTGGGCAAATCGTTTGTCGAAGAAAGTTTATACATCGAGGTCTTGAAAGTATATACGAACCTGCCAGTGAAAGATGAACGTAAAGTCGAGAAAGACGTTTGATCATAACAAACATCGGATATAGAGCAGACCTGCCTGCTTTGACTTGCGTCAATCCAAAGGAGCAGTTAAATATAGCTTGATTTCGATTGTGGGGTAGCTGCTGGTAGCTGGGAGAAATTGTTTATCAGCGTTGGTCGTCATTGCATCATGACCCAAGGACACATTTTCGAAGCTGATGGACAAAGAGACAGATCTAAATCATGTAGAAGTGCGCGGGATCAATGTAGACTCTTACGAGTGAGAGGAAACTTTAAGAAAACGACAGCGACGCTGACAAACACCATGTGAATATCAGTCCGCTCTGAGGGCGAGGCGTCATCTTCTGACAAACATCTGTGGGGCGCGGCAGCAGTGTTCTCGAGTTTCTGGGTTTGATGCGTATTGAATAGGAGACTGGCCGTTTGGAGAGGGGTCATGCTTGGATCATGGCAGATATCACGAATTACGACAATGGCCATTGATATGACCCCGTGCCTGTCAGGTTATTTTCGTCGTGTCTCGAGATGACATGTACCGAAGAAAGGAAAAGAGGGGGAGAAGGTGCTGGTCTGGACCCAAATGAGAGAGACGTATGGATGTACAAGGCAAGTAATATCCGTTAGCGTTGACTGTTGGGATCGCGGGATGGTCATCGGGTCCTGACCCCGTGGCCGCGAAGGTTATTCCATTCAGGCTCGTTATCCGAGTCCTCGAAAGTCTCGGTTGAGCTTCTTTGTGCTAGACATCGGCAGAGGTGAACATGCAAAGCAAAGTAAAATGAAACTATGAACGGCTAGACAATGGCCAAATAAGACATGTCAGGGGTGGCAGTGAAGGGAGCTGTTTGGCTGTGTTTGTGTCGGAGATATAACATGGACGCTTAGCTCTTTGCTGACCACCACACCATCATCGCCACTGCCGTTCACAGCGATGAGCGCAAATCAGCGCCCATATCTCACACTGCAGCCTGCAGTGAACACCACAACGTAAGTATCTGCCTGCGTTTTCTACTTTGTGATGCAGTGATCTGACTGGAATGATGGTGTGTGCTCACAGTGTGGTGACGACTACGACGACGACGACGACCTATGCACCGATCCACCTTCCTCCATTGCCACCACCGCTTTCACCAAAGGACCCAAAGACTTACCCTCTGCTCCATGCAAGCTTGCCCGCGTCACTGCGTAATTTTCCACTAGTGTTCCCAGGGGGCACGCGTGCGACCTTCCGGGATGGCGACGGTGGCTCACAGGACATGCAAGAGGAGGAAGAAGTGGTTGGCGGCCGAGGATGGCGGATGATGAAGCGGGACGAGGTGGCCGACAATGGGGTTGGTTCTGTGGGGCTGGTGGAGGCGGTCGAGCGTTATGGCAAGAAACGATCGCACGGAGGGCTGGACATGATGGAGATGGAGGGCGTCGAGCAGACGTCTGTCTCTGCGTTGCCACCGAGGAAAAAGGCGCGGGCTGCGGCGATTACACCTGTCAATGCGGCTGCTCCGCCTTCACCGCTCCCATCGCCGAGGGGATCGCCGGCGCCAGAGAGCGCGTGGCCGTCTGCGCCACCTAGTGGAGCATCTTCTCCGCTGCCACAGGCACCATTCCAGCCGGACCTGTCGTTGTCGACGTTGCTGACGTTGCCGTCGATGCTGAACCACTTTGCGAGTCTGCCTGCGCCACTGCAGTCACACTTTCTGCTGACTCTCTTGCGCCACTCCCCACTGCCTGTGCTCCGCACGCTCAACTCTGTGCTGATACCCACACTCGCCCGTGACTTTATCACACTCCTCCCGCCAGAGCTTGTCTCCCATATCCTCAGTTTCCTCCCCTTCCCCACCCTCGCCCGTGCCTCTCGCGTCTCACGTGCCTGGCGGACAACAATCGACGCTGATCCCGTCCTGTGGCGCGACCTTCTCAAACGTACCGATATTTGGTTCGGCGGTGGCTCTGAAGACGCCTTTGCCAACGCCATCTACGCACGCCGCCGCCACAACCCACCAACAAGCACTCTCCCCCTCCCACATCCATACAAAATTCTATTCAAGTCCCGCCACCTCACACGTACCCGCTGGGTCAACGTTGCAGAGCCAAAACACGTCTCGTTCCCTGCACATGGATCATCCGTCGTCACATGCCTCATCTTTTCCCATGGCCGCATCATATCCGCCTCCGACGACCACTCTATACATATATACTCTCCGAGTACTGGCGAGCTTGTCCGCTCCCTCCGCGGACACGAGGGGGGAGTCTGGGCTCTCGCAGCCAATAAGGACATACTAGTCAGTGGCTCAACTGACCGCACCGTCCGCATATGGGATCTCAACACCGGTCGTTGCACACATGTGTTCGGAGGGCACACGAGCACCGTGCGGTGTCTGGCTATTGTCAAGCCAGAGTGGGTAGACGTTGAGAAGGAAGGCGGAGGTTTCGTCAAAGAGAGGTGGCCAAAGAGGGCACTCATCGTCACGGGAAGCAGAGATCACACTCTCCGCGTATGGACACTCCCTAGACCTGGCGAACCAGAATACAAATGCTTTGGTGCAGACGACGCAGAGGTCGACCCGACTGATGTTTGTGTGAGTATAGAAATATTTCATTAGGCTTTATTGAGTTTTTATTCGGGTCGTATTGATATTGTCAATTTTTCAGGATGCGGATGAGAATCCATACCATCGGGCGCATCTACAGGGACACGATCATGCCGTACGTGCGCTAGCTGCAAGAGGTAGGACCCTTGTCTCTGGCAGCTACGATTGCAATGTCCGGATCTGGGATATCATTTCCGGCACATGTAAATGGGTGCTTACAGGGCACACTCAAAAGGGTGCGTATTTTCAACATTTATCCACCTCTGCAGCCTTTGTTGACCTACACATCATATAGTATACAGCGTCGTGCTTGATCCTACTCGCAACCAAGCATGCTCAGGCTCTATGGACGGCTCTGTGCGCGTCTGGAACCTCCACACTGGCCAACTAATCCACGTCCTGGCAGGACACACCTCCCTCGTCGGTCTGCTCGGCATGTCACCCTCCCACCTCGTTTCCGCCGCCGCCGACTCAACCTTACGCATCTGGCACCCCGATACTGGCGAGCTGCGGCACACACTTGCTGCGCACACAGGGGCGATAACGTGTTTCCAACATGATGAATTCAAAGTCCTCTCTGGCTCCGACGGGAACCTCAAGATGTGGGATATGCGTGATGGAAGTGTCGTTAGGGATTTATTGACGGGTATTACCGGTGTTTGGCAGGTGGTCTTTGAGGGACGGTGGTGTGTCGCTGCGAGCAATAGGAGCGACGCTACCGTTCTTGATGTATGGGACTTTGGTAAAGATGAGGATGGGGAGTGGATTGGGGAGCCGCCTGGGGGGATATATGATGAGGATGGATATAGCGATATTGGAGAACAAGAGGAGGATGAGGAGGAGATGGGCGCGCCGAGGATTAGGAGGTTCGAAGGGCCTCATAGGTCAGAGGGTGATGAAGGGATGGGGGATGACGATGATCAGGACCAGGCAGATGTGGATGCTATGGATCAGGATCTACTTGTGGATTCCGACTCGGAGGAGTCGGGCGATATCGAGATCGATGAGGAGGATGAGGCGGGACCTAGCCGCAGCGGCCATCACATGGGGGGAGTTGCAGCGTCTAGGTGGGCGCGTTCGGGGTCAAGGCAGGGACAAGGGAGCAGTAGCAATATTTCGCTCCCGCGCGAATCGACGTCGGCAGTGGAGTGGCCGCAGCAACAGGCTCCTGAATCGTCATCGAGGAGGATGAACGCACAGGATCCACCGCCGTTCGTGCATAGGACGTTGCCTAGTAATTCCGAAACTCCCACTCGCCCTCGTGTCCGTAGCGTCCGACGGCGGTAGTTGCTTCCATGTACTGCATCTTTCTTTCTCTTATTTCTTTTTCCGCCTGCCACCAATCCTTCATGAACATCAACACACCACATTCATACATACCTCTGCGCCACTGCAACTACACTCTGCCCCTCATTCCCTTGTTTTGTATTGTCAAATGTATACCTCTCTCTCGTCTCTCTCGTGGTTTTTGGTGACTTTTTCTTTTCCATATACAACCCCCCACGCAAAACATTTACTACTACCACTTTTCATCATCTGCTTCAGTTGGACCCCACACAATATCGGTACCTATCCTGTCCTGTCCTCATTAATAGAAATCTCTCATCTGTCCATCCACCCATCCCTCCATACCTGTTACAGTCGTTGTTTTGTTGTGATTTATGCTGTGCTTATGCTTATAATTACACGTAGGGAAAAACAGGGTATAGGAGGGGAAATGTTTGATTTTGAGTTGTGAATAGCTAGACAAGTATTGAGATTTGCTTCAAAGTCAGAGATCATTGATAATATATATCAAGGGATGAACGATATTCAACGCTGACATGATCTTTAGGAACCCCAGAACGCGCTCATTTCCCGGAACCGCGAAATACACGAAAATATGCCTCAATCAAGGAAGAATGCGGGGGTGGCAACAAACAACAGATAGAAGATAAAGGTGTACACGGATGTTATTTGCGTGTGAGAAGAGAACCCAGGTCTACCAAAAGTTCCAACACGTGGCTGGCACGGACGGACGGCATAGCACCCTATCATCGCAATGAAGGAAGCGCGGATTGCCCGCGATGGCACGTCACTTGACCCCGCCAAGAGGATCTGCCCATGGAATCCATACTATACATGGAAAGGAAACCATTCAGACCACGCGTCCTTTGTGTATTTTAACGTCTTCCTTGGGACTGTAGATGCGAGAATGATATGAGTACGGTGCCGTGAAGGATGTACAAGGAACACTCGCCGTTCTTGTGCATCAACTGCCACTGCTCCAAGCCTTTGTACGACTCGCATTCCAGCCCTCACCCGCCCGAAGATCGTGTGTTTGTTGTCAAGATATGGAGTGGGGCTGAGTGTGATGAAGAATTGAGATCCTGTGGGAGTAAGTAGGTGGTAAGAATACGTCGCCTCTGGTAGGGTAGAAACATGCCGTTGGTATTTGGGCCGGAATTCGCCATGGCCAGGATCCCAGCACCTGTAAACCTCAGCTCCGAATGTATTTCGTCCTCACTTTGGAAATATCGCATGTCAAAGAACAGTTCGAAGTTGCTGCATTAGGATAAAGGAGTACCCACAACTTTTGTCCATAAATGCTCGTTCCGCCTCGTCCAGTTCCAGTGGGATCACCACCTTGAATCATAAAGTCCTGTTTTACTCAGTCAGCATTTTATCATATGTGTCAGATCGTCAAGGCGCACGGAAATAATGCGATGAAACACTACACCATTATAGTACCCTCGCCTCGCAAGTTCTGCAAAGTTTTTGCATGTCTAATTCTCGATATTGGCCTCAATGTCCTCGAAATGTGGTATAGGATAGAATACTCACTCGAGGCGCATGATCCCAGTATAACTCTAGCGTAATTTCCCCAAGACTCGTCTCAAAAACGACGGATTCCATCCCTACGAAGTGGTGGTTGGGCAAGAAGTAGTACACGTGACACCGATCGTCGGGTAAATCGATCAATTCCAACCTTCGTTAACGTTAGCTTTGACCTGTACTTCCAAACCCTTGAGAATGCGTGCTGTAGTGCAACGCGTCACTTCGGCCTCGGTATCTGGTAAGAAAAGACTGGTTTTCCTCAGGAGCGTCACTTCTGTGCTATATCATTTCTGATGGCCCTATAGTCGATAACCAAGTAATATCCCAAATATCTAAAGGGTTGATGGTCCTTGTTGGTATTGGAACTGGTCCGTTCTTCGACCGAATTAAACCATGGATGTTGAGCAAATGATACAAATCAGATGATACCCTGACGGATGTCCAGGCTTTAATCAAGAAACTGTATGTGTTCTACCTGTTCCCAATGTTCCTAAATATATTGAAAGCTCCACTCTTCCTCATAGAGTTAATCTTAGAGTGTTCTCGGATCCAAGCGATCCTGGGAAAATGTGGAAGGCTAGTGTCAAGGAAATAGATGGAGAAATCCTGTGTGTCTCTCAGTTCACACTTATGGCGAATACCACCAAAGGAAATAAACCCGACTTTCATCGTGCGATGGTAGGCAATGATTTTCTCTTCAAGAAGTTTGATAGATAATTTATATTGATCTCTAGTCCACGGAACCTTCACGGGAACTGTACGCCACATTTCTGGAAAAACTTGGGCAGGCTTATAAACCCGACAAGGTCCAAGGTGTGCCGAGTTTTCGTTAATTTTAGTCTCATTCACGAGGTGGGCCTTGAAGAGTCATATTAACTCTGCCGTTATCTTTAGATGGAAGGTTTGGTGCCATGATGAATGTCAGCCTGACAAATGAGGTTAGTCACGTCCTTATTCTTTCCAGTATTCGTTGCCCTTGTGAACTGAAACTGTATCAGGGCCCTGTTACATTCACTCTTGATTCACGCAAGTTTGAATATGTTGATTCGACCCGAACTTCTGGTGTGAGTACACCGATAAACCCAGCATAGTGATGCATCGGAGAAAACAACGGCATTGGGCGTTGAATAATTCGGCGATGTGGAATGGCGTTTCGGAATGATCCTGCTTTACATTTGCTCCGTGTTATGGATGCGCCTTTTGCCTGATCGATAAATAACTACTAGTGGGTTCACCTCAGCACGTTTGGAAGGCCTCAGAATGATCTATCTTCCAGTTTTTCACGAAAATAAAAGCGGGATGCAATCTATGGCTACGTATACCTGATTTTTTTTGCCAATGAACAAGCATGCGACCTCTGAAAGGGGAGGCGGCCTTCCGCGATTCCCTAGGTAAACTGTGATCATTCCGGCCACTTGCGCGTCGACGACTTCTTGGAAGATCCGTCACACTCAGCGGCCCTGGTCAGGGGAATTTAGGGGCCTAACTGATCAAGACCTCATAATCTCGCTGCCCAGCCATCTGCTCTACCCAGCTTGTCACTTTTATCACAAACTGGCCATGTTCGAGGTCTCATGGCCGCTCTATGTCAAATAGCGACGAATTTCTCAGGTAAGTTCACACAAGAAGGCACGTTCAATACATTCAAACGGCCTTGCGGAGGTTCAAAACATCCATGGATTATCCGTTCAACGCTAGCGAAAGGCGGTCTGACAAAATAAAGAGCCATAGACATCCACTCTTTTTTTTCCCATGAAATTTTTGCCTACGTTCACTTGTGGAGCATCCCTACGCGTCCTTGATTTATCGTCCACTCTCTATCCGAGCTTGATAGCTTATTTGGACTCTCAGATCAACTGCATCTTGCTGGAAGTGTAAGCTGAAGTTAGAGCTTTCTTGAATTGATTTGCTCACAAAACCAGTCACTCAGACGATTCCTGGGTAGTCGGGCCTCGAAACACTTCCATGAGAAAAGCACGTCTCTGATGATGCCTTGGATAGTGCTAAGGGAGAACCGGTAAGAAATCGGGGGGGCGGCAACTTACTTCCTTTGCTATATGGTGTACGTTGGACCTACTGACATTTTTTACTGCGCCATTTAGCAAGATCACAACATACTGATGATACGTCCGAATACGAGTCTCTGTTAAACGCAACGGCCTGATCAGCCTCGGATGGTGGCCCGCAGAAAAAAGAGCTTGTATCTGCCAGGTGCTACCAATTTATGATGCATAGGTTCAAAAAGCATAATTAATATTTATCTCGCATGAGGTCCCTCTTCCATGATTTTAACACCCACCTATTGGGGCGCAAACGAGTCCGAAAAAGGATGAGGTGATGTTTGTCCATGTTACATATATGTAAACGAGTTTATGATCGGCATTATCATCAGGACACGTGGAATTCTTCAATGACTGTTGTTTGCTACTTCAGCTTAAGTTCATATTGAACGATCCTTATCGTTGCTTTTTCATCCCTAGCAAGACCTTTCACGCTGGATTCACCTTAGGACGCCACTTAGAGCAAGCCGACAGCCATGCCTCCTCCTAATTCTGGGCTCGATCCATGGATGGCAGGGAGACATTTCGGTGTCGTAATCGACGCTGGCTCGTCTGGTTCAAGACTTCAAATTTATAGCTGGACGAATCCAAAATCTATTTCGGCTGTAAAAGGGACAGAACTCGAGTTCACCCTCCCCAAAGTTGAAAAGGGGACACAGAAAGGGGAAGACTGGGTGACAAAGGTCGAGCCAGGTGTGTTGTACTCCACCGTAATCTACGGGCTCTGGAGTAAGTTGATTTGAACTGCCACCTTTAGGAATATCATCTTTTGGGAATAATCCAGAAGGTGTAGGGAAATATCTACAACCGCTGCTCAGCCATGCTCGGAAACATATTCCTCCGTCACTGGAGAAGGAAACTCCTTTATTCCTATTGGCCACAGCTGGAATGCGATTATTGGACTCTGTCAGTCAAGCTAACGTGCTGCGAGAAGCTTGCCGGTTCCTCTTGCACCACTCCGATTTCAAAATCGATGGTCCCACTAGTGTTGGCCCCTGCGGCTCGAGTATCCGAATAATCACTGGAGAAGAGGAAGGTTTATTTGGCTGGATCGCCGTCAACTATCTCATGGACGGTTTTACGGGGGCTAAGCAAGACCGTACAACCTACGGCTTCTTGGATATGGGTGGCGCGTCAACTCAAATAGCCTTCGAGCCTGGAAACGTTAGTGAGAAGGATGAGAAGAACCTTATTGACGTCCGGCTCCGCCTCTTGGGTGGGCAGGAGATCAAACACAAGGTATTCGTAACGACTTGGTTAGGATATGGAACCAACCAAGCTCGCGAGCGATACGTGGGGAAGGCGATAACGAATTTCGAGTCCTCACGGACAGATGGTCAAAAAGACGTCGTGCCTGACCCTTGCCTTCCTAAGGGTCTGGAACTGACAGAGAAGCCCGTACACGACCATCCAGCCAATTCACATGTCACCAAAGCCCACAAGCTCGCCGGCACGGGTTCATTCGAGCAATGTCTGCAACAGACAGCTCCCCTCCTAAATAAAACTGTTACTTGTGCAGAAACACCTTGTCTCATGAACGGTATACATGTTCCTCCTATAGACTTCTCCGTCTCTCACTTCATTGGTGTATCCGAATATTGGTATTCTTCTGAACACATATTTGGACTTGGAGGTGCCTACGACTTTGTTCAATATGAACGCGCAGCCTCCGCATTTTGCTCACGGCCGTGGGACGGGATTATGAAGCAACATGAACTGTCCAAGGCCCAGCATCGGCTTGGAGGTGACGGAGAGGTTGAGGTTAATGGGGAGGTCGTAGCAGTAGGACAATGGCACCCTTCTGTCGAGCGCACACGACTTTCCATGCAGTGTTTCAAGGCGGCTTGGATCTCTAATGTTCTGCACGAAGGTATTGGGATCCCCCGCCTGACAGACCCCGGCGGAAATGTCACAACGGAGGCAGAGAACGTGGTGAAGGAAGCAGAAAAGAAGGGCCTGGGGCGGCCTGCGTTTCAATCTCTTGATACCGTTGGCGACATTGCCATCAGCTGGACATTGGGAAAGATGGTTTTGGAAGCAAGCAAAGAAGTCACTCCTGCGATTGATGCTCGCCCCCTCGTTGATCCCATAGATGAGATTCCAGATACACCCGGCTTCCATATCCAGCCAATACGCCCTTTCTGGAGTCTCGATGGCCTCGAGGAACGTATAACACCTCTTCTGCCTGCCAAACTCAGTCGGACCTCCCTCGGTTTTTCTCCTGTCCTCTTCCTCCTTCTCGTCTCCATCTTTTTCTTCACAGTTGTTATATATCCATTACGCCGTCAACTGCGTGCTTTTTGTCTGCGCTCAATCAGGCAAGTGGCGAAACGAGACGATGGATTTTCTCTGGAGGAAGGCACTTTGAACGGATACTCCCGCCCCGGATCCCCCACTTCGACCACCCAGAAATGGCTGTACCCTATTCGTCGTGTCCTCTCGATAAACGGCACCAAACCGCAGCCTCTTGCGATGTCTAGCATGGCATCCCAAAAGGCCAACAACTTGTGGAGCATCAACACGACTGCACCATCCTCGCGCGTGCCTTCACGCGCTTGGTCGTTGCCCCACGATGAAATTACAGCAAGTTCTACGCAATACGCCCCACGTAACTCAATGTCGCGATCTCCATCGCCATCCCCTGCACTTCTCGAAGAGAGCGGCTTCTTCCCAAGCAATAGTAACCATTCGCTTTCCAATGGTGTTGGCGCATCTTCCCTTGCGCGGTCAAGGAACGTTTCTCAGATGAATCTTGCTGGCTCTATCTCGCGGCAACCAAGTTCCTCCTCCCGCAATGGAACTCTATAGCTTTCTTCTAGGAAAATTATGGTTAGTCACAAACCATGGAGGGCGACTTTACGGAGCTGTCCCTGGGGGTCAGGATGAGCGATCATCGATCGTGTACGATGAAGCCATCGCGTTATTTCGCAGGTACTCGTGTGTGAGGGCCATCCGCACATACGCAGTGGTACAGGGATGAAAAACCTTTAACTTTTGCTTGCGCGTGGTGAAGCGGGTCAAGGTCATTTGTTGAAGGCGAAAAAACAGGTATGGGTTTGGGCGGAAACGAGATCGGTAGCATGCCTTTCAGTATTTGGATTCTTCCTCCACTCCGTATATGCCTATTTAGAGGGTTTTCAAGCACACAAGGCCTATATATTACATATTTAGACGATGTCAGGGAATGCGATATGATACTTGTGATAAATCGTAACATTCAAATTTCAGGCTTTTACAAGTTTAAGGTCATGTGAATTTCGCAGGTTTCCAATGTCCATCGACTTGGAATGGGGCAAGTTAGACTCGTCGCTTTCCTCATACCTCGTCGACGTTCTTAACAGACAGCTTTCGAATGCTGAACGACCTTCATTCATAGGCCCTATTGAGGTTCTTTCTCTGGATTTTGGTTCCACATCTCCAGACGTTGAACTGGTTGATTTACGGGATATCTACCGTGATTTTCTCGAAGACGACGACGTCGATCTTGATAGAGGTCCAGTGAAGGCAACAGAATGCGCAGAGGATGAGGAAGGGTTTGAATGGGTACCCAGAAGGGCAGGCACGCGCGAGGAAGGGCTTGCATATCAACACCTTCCACCTCATGTGCGATATGGACCCTACGGCTCAGCGAGCATGTTTACTTCACCAACGTCTCTCCCAACGGCTGCATACCCATGGAATGTTGGCATGAGCCTACCAAATCTCCCAGACCGAACGCCATACTCTCCATGGCCAAATGGACCCATGTATCGTACGCCATCTCCTGCGACGCCTTTTCATGCCCCCTCGTTGAATGGAGACAACGCGAATCTACATAATTCCCTGTCAGAGAGCAGCTCTTCTGATCCTGTGCAGCCTTTGCCAGAACCAGGACAGCCCCAACAAGCGCCGCATCCAAATCTTCAAGTCCATCTCCACATCGACTGGAACTCTGACTTGCGTATCACTCTTACAACCTCTCTTTTGATCAACTACCCATCTCCTATGTTTATGTCTCTCCCCATCAAGCTCTCAATCACCGGTCTCGTTTTTAATGGCGAACTTGCGTTGGCATATGAGGGAGAGCGGCGACGCGTCCATATCTGCATTCTCGACGACCTCGATCCTTATGGCCCGGCAGGCGTGCGTCCGAAACGCGACTCTGTCAGCAGCACGCCACCCGAACTTGACGACGAGTCCCCTGCTGCATCCGCTCGTCCATCGAAGCCACTTCCTGTCGGCCAGAGACTACTCCCCAACATCTACATCGAGAGCGAGATTGGTCAGACAGACAAGCATGTACTAAAAAATGTCACACGTGTGGAGCGTTTTATCCAAGATGTTATTCGTAAAACGGTGGAAGAAGAGCTCGTCTTTCCGAACTTCCACACTTTGGTCATGGGTGGTCAAAATGCATGATAGACCCAGCCTGAGGTCGTTCTCAATGCATTCTTGTGATTTGGATACGGAGTTGTCGATAATTCCGTCGTCCTTGGGCAGTCTGGCGTACTTCCACACTCGGGGTAGAACAACTGCCGCCTGACAGAGATGAAAGAGAAGATGCGGGTTGTTCAGAGAAGATGACATCGAAATGCACCCGACTATACTTCCACCTTTCCCCACACTGGGTTCGTTTGCTGTGCTCGCTGGAACACTTTTCGTCATCGTGCTCCACTCCTCAAGAGATGATCAAGAAGGAGAGTAGTCGAAGGTCTATGAAACGCAACCGTAGGGCTTTCCATAACGGTTGTATGACATTTCGAGGAATGCAGGTCATAGAATCTTCCAAGTCTATTGGTTTTGGGACTACATATAGAAGTCATAGACGAATTGAACTGCTAGGTTAGTTATACATAAGCACGCGACTATCAATACAAGAAATATCATTAATCTACAACAAAGACTTGCTCATATATGGGCCATCCAGTTCATATCCCAATTTCCTATAATAATCGCGCGTCCCGACTCCTGTAAACGTCATAGGGAAGAAGGAGACGCAGGCTTATCAGTCGTTATTCTCAGGTTCAGAGTTGTTTCTCACCAGATATAACAGCGAGTTTGATACTGCCATGTTCCTCCCTTGCTATCCGTTCTGCTTCTTCCATGAGCAGAGTGCCAAAGCCCTGGAAATCAAGAAAGATCTTTCAATCACCGGCTACTTTGCTAAGTCAACGTAGCAAACACACCTGATGTTGGAACTTCGTTGGGTCCCTTCCATGAACGGGGACAGCTGTGCCATATACATGCAGCTCTCGCACGATACTGCATCCGCCCTCGTCTCCATCCTTCCTGGTAAGTTCCGGCCGGAACGTCCCCTCTTCAGAACACTTTCTCAGACGAAGCAGCCCGACGAGGATATCGCGTTCGGGGTCCTCGTATGATAGGAATGTCTCCCACCCTCCATTCGCGGTGTAGTCGCGTCGCAAGAGTTCCACAGATTCTGGGCGCACTTTGTGATGAATTTCGTGTATCTACGAGAACAAATAGGTAAGTTCCGTGATGTAGAAAAACATTGCATGAGGGTGAACGTACGCCGACTTCTCGGAACCGGACGTCCCGGCACTCTGCTCCAAAATCTTTCATGCGATTGAGGGCCAGCTCGCGCAGGTTACCCGAGTTTTCACAACCACTAGAAACTAGAGGCAGTGGAATGTCCCTATAAGCCCACAACATTAGCTCTGGGCGATGATTGGGTGACGGAATTGAGCGTACCTCTGCACTCGATAAACACGCGTCCATGGCGGTACAAGGGCCAATATCCGCGCAACAACGTCAACAAGGACATTCGGCGTATAGTTCTTATACCTCCCCGTCCGCCATAGCTCATATAGACCAGTACCCCGAATTACCAGGGTCGGATATATTTTCAAACCGTCACTTCTGAACGCCGGATTCTCGAAATATTCTTTGAACTGCTCGAGATCGCGCTCTACACCGACATTGGGGAGGTCAGGCATCATGTGAGCAACGACTTTGAAGCCTGCGTCTTTGGCGAGGTGGAAGGACTCTGAAACGGCACGAACGGTGTGGCCACGATTCGTGTCGCGTGCCACATCTTCGTACACAGACTGGACACCGATCTCCAAGCGCGTGCAGCCGTATCGAAGCATTTGACTGAAATATATGGTTCAACCCAAGTTTCTATGATACAAGATGATACACTTGCCTGAGATGTGGTCGTAGGCAGTAATCTGGCCGTGTCTCTATGGTAATGCCAATGGCTTTTGACTTGCTTTGCTCAGAGTATCTGGTAATCGATGATGCTTATTTATTCCACAGTTGGTAAGAGTTGAACGTACCGTACAGCTTCATCAACGTCAGTGCCTGTGAATCCAGAAAGAGCGTTGTGTAGCTGGGCAATGAATTTCCCTCGGTAATCCTCTGGCATGCTCATAAAAGTTCCGCCCATGATGATAAACTCAACCTAGAAAAATTTAGTTTGCCTTGTTACAGACTAGGACTTGGGCTGCTAACCTTGTCAACATTATGGCCAAGACTCTTTAGTTGCTCTACTCGTCCTCGGGTCTGTTCATATGGATCGTATCTAGCACGTATCGCGCGCATGCTTGTTGGCTCGTAACCAGTGTAACTTTGTGTACTGTAATCGAAATCGGAGTCTGGTCCACCTGGACAATACCTATATAAATCCAGAGTTAGAACCGCGCGAGTATAATCGTTCCAATAGAGACAGGCTCACACACAGATGTTGCCGGTCATTGCGATATGAGGGCAACGATGTGGCTTGCACATGACTGCTACAACAGCGATCTAAGTTGAAGTCAGAGACCTTGTATCTTGGAAAGTAGTGCATAATTACGCCACTGGCCGTCCTTATTGGTCGCGCCTTGAGATTGGGTAGCAGTGCTTTTTTGTAGTCATCAGGAATAGCGCTGATGATATCGACAAGTCTTGGTACTCCTCCAAATGCAAACTTTTTGCTGATTCGTGCACGAATTTCGTTCAGTGATACCGTCTGATTTTCGTCGTGCGCCTTGATTAATTCTGCCGCGATTCCTGACGTTACGCGCAGCAGCTGCTCAGCTTGAGATGGTCCTTGATGCACTTTCAGATGATAGTTGTTCTGAAATAATTCACCACGACGCACCATCTACATTGGTCCTCTGGACCATTCTTGATATCAAATGTTATGAAGTCCTTTGCTAAAATGTATCCAAGCGCCTTTCGTCAATGCGTTATCGAAGCAGTTGAGCTAAAGGGTTGCAAGTTCAGGTTCAAGGCTGACTGAGGAAATAATTTGATTCGATCAAACTGATCTTGCACGTGGTGCAGGAGAAGCCGGGAGGGGTGCCGAGTTGAGTTGAAACCTCCCCCTTGCTGTTAATTTGATGGTTGTGCATGCAATACGCCGATCCTCTGCACACGCACTGGCCCTCGTTGTCAAGAATACTACCACTGAGCTCCTCTTTATCTTCAGGAGCAAGAGCTGTTTCAATGGCCTCTGGCGACTTGTCTAGAATCGTGTTATTAGAACATTATCGAGGGAGATGTATGACCCTTTGGGCCTTGACAGCAACGCAACAATGGTGCTGTCGAGATTCCGGAGGTTTTGATGGGCTCAAAAGACCGAGGCGGCATCATTTTACTTTCTAAAACTTGGAGACCCCCCGCTTGATGCTGGTGCTTCTCTGACCTCTCCCTCCTCCAACCATGCGTTGGTGTTCACTCTCCTTCCTTTCCCTTTTCCTGTCTTATATTTGTTGGGTGGCCGCGGTTGCAGTGAATCGTACCATTGATGATACGCTGGGAGATTTGGTAACTGGGAATAAGGTCCAATATTCCCCAACAACCGTTGGTGTCTGGGAGGATGCGTCATGTTCAGGATGTTTCGTGCGACCAGACCCAAGTGAGGCATTTAGAGGGACGTGGACTGCCGCTACCTACAATCCAGGCCTTAAATCTATATCTTTTAAACTATCCTTCAAGGGTGCGTCGTTCATCGGTGATTTTGCTACCACTGAAAACCAAGTAACGATTTAGGAACTGCCGTCTATGTGTTTTTCATCCTGGCGAACAACGTCGCACCAGGAATAACTACAGAGACCGTCTGTGATTTCACTTTGGATGGTCGCGCCGTGGGGTCGTTCAGTCACAAGCCAACGACAAGCACTCTTCTTGAGTACAATTCCCTCGCTTTTTCGAGGACAAATTTGGAGAATACCGATCATACTCTTGTTGTCTCGACATCTGGAATCACCGATCGTGATATCTTCGTGAATTTCGATTATGCCCTCTATACGTAGGTCGTCCCCCAGTTCCACGAATTTATCAATGTTCTAACTTGTGATAGTTTTGATGATACACCAACCCCTTCACCATCACCATCACCATCCCCATCCCCCTCAACTTCAACTTCACCTTCACCATCGCCTCCATCATCGAGTTCAAACATAGCGCAGTCTAGTTCGCGTTCGTCACTATCACCGAGCTCTTCTTCAACCCATTCATCTTCACCTTCTACATCAGGCTCTCAGACAGGGCAGGTTTCTTCAACAGATGGATCGAAACCTGCTTCGACTGAATCAACATCCCCGACCTCTGACAATTCGTCAGGTGAGGGTGGGCAGAATGAATCAAAAACAAACGTCGGCGCAATAGCTGGGGGAGTAGCTGGAGGAGTAGTAGCCCTTTTGGGCCTCCTTCTCCTTCTATTCCTGCTCTGTCGCCGCCGGCGTGAGCGTGCTGAATATCAAGCCGCTGCACCGTTCTCGATTGACGGTGGTGACGACGCATCTATGTCACAGGCCAGGGTCACCCCCTTCCCGATCGACGTGGAGCATACTGCAAGGCAATTTGATAACCGCCCTGTCACTCATAGTGATTTCCTCCAGAGCGGAACTGTCGTCTCACCTGGATACTCCGTGGATGCAGCAGTCAACCAACCATTGTACGGGTACCAGAAAGGCAAAGCCCTTTCTTCCAACACCAATGACTCTGGAGCCAGCCGTAGTATCTTCAATCATAGTCGCAACGGCTCCGAGCAACAGTTGCTTTACAACGGTAGCAACTCCTCTGCTTACGGAGGTATCGCATCTGATACCTCATCGAATCCTGGCCTTCCTCCCGTTCTAGAGGGGGCGGTGTCATCCTCCGCGACTAGCCAAAGCCAAGATAGGGAAGCGCTCCGTCGGGCACGTCAGTCAGAAATCGAGAACCAGATGCAGGCAGTATCGCGTGAGATGAACGACCTCAAGAGACGGCCATCGGTACCCCCTCGGCATCCCGGTTCACCGGCGGAGTCAAATCCAACTGAGATGGATGAGATGCGCGAGGAGTTGCGAGTCATGAGGGAACAGTTGGAGTATCTGCGACAGCAGCAACAGTCAGCATGGGCACAGGGCCTGTCCGATGAAGCACCACCGGGCTACACACACCGCGAAGCCCACGTATGAGGGGATACCCCAATTCTATACAATCAATTAGTTATATATATCAAGGACTATGAATACATATAATCCGGAGCCAGCCTTCGAGCTTCAAACTAGCTGGGTTTGTACATACAGTGATATTCATGTAAAGCATACATTCGGTACTGATGAAATACACATACTACTAACGGTACTACAACAGTCGACAGGGAGAGGATG
>JABAJT010000113.1:6709-18120 GCA_018850275.1 Tephrocybe sp. 9174TJB
CTTTAAATTTGCTTCTAATTAGGATGAAGCAAGGTTAGCTAGAAAGTTTGTCCTGCACTAGTCACAGTGGTTTGAGGGTATATGATTCGGTATGATGATACAAGGGATACTAAATATTGATACAGAATCATGGTCTGCCATCTATCGAAGTGGGACTGACTGGAAGAGAGCTATTTGTGCGATAAGTGTGCTGTGCAAGGATGAGTGATGATGATGGTAGGAGAAAAATGCTGCCATTGCCAAGTAAATAGAACGCTGAAATCGAATGCCGTGTAACTACGCTTGGGCCACCTTGAGTCGGGGTGTACTCTCCGACGACTTGATCGCGGTTATAGTAGCACCTCCATTTGTTATCTGCGTCGGAATAGCTGGGGGCTTTCTCCTCTTTGGGGGTGGCGGTGGGGGCGCAGATCGTCGTGGGGGGTGGGTTGCAGAGTCTCGTGGAGGATGTGTTGCAAGCTCCTGAACGTTGTGCAGAGACTTGGTCGGCGGAATAAGCTGATGATGATGTTGGTGAAACCCTGTATCAGCAGAAGGAGCTACTGGGTGTTTACTGGAATAGTGGCCATCCATTAGAACAGAGTTGGCGGTACCTCGGCGTGTTGGAGGTGGAGGATGTGGTAGCTGTGAGGATGCATTTGCGATACCAGAGAGGCTAATGGCGCTGGCGTTATTTGAACTCGCACGTAAGAGATGGTCAACAGGAGAGCGCGGAGGTCTTAAAGGATCTGCTCGCGGTCGAAGGTTCTCAACGCTGCGGCTGGTTTTTAAAGTCTTGGAATTCGAACGTTGGAGGTGAGTAGCAGGTGGCGGTGAAGGTGCAGTGTTGAGCGTGATTGTAGGGCTCTTCAGTGGCGTCTCGTCAGGTTCGGGGCTGGTGGGCGGTTCGGGGATGGGAATTGGTTTTGCTTTGGTCAGGTGCACACACCAGTCCCCACTGAGGCACCGTTCAACGAGCCTTTTAGTAGTCGGGTTGATATCCCTGACACGCGCATTAGCAACGAGCGATTCCAGAGCATAGACAATCTGCGGCCGCTTGTAAGGCACGTCCCGCAGTTGCGTTTTGGTAAGCAGAGGATGTAGGACACGAAGATAAGTGTGCCGTAGCTGCAAAACGTTGAGAAGCCAAGTTGGTCGGGTAATGAATGTGGCGTACCGATTCGCTATCCTCATCTAGATCAACTATTTCTCGAAGAAAAACGTCCACCAGTACACGAAGATCGTTTGTGTAGAAGTACTCTGATGTCCCTTTCGTCGTGAATAAAACATAAAGAATTTTGAGGATTAAGAGCTGCATGCAAAGATCTTCGGGCGTTCGCTCTGTGAGAATGATAATCAGAAGAAGCTCGACTAATAGTAACGCCACATACCAGCACGATTGAGCATAAAGATCATATTCTCCCCAAATGTTTTACTCAAACCCAATCGGTGCATGAGAACGTGAATGACACGGTTCTTGGACTCAAAATCTGCAGCTGCAGGCTCAGCATCAGAGCCCAAAGATGCGACCATGAACTGCTCATTGAGAGATACCTGTTGGTAAGTCACAAGTAAGCAGAGTGACGGATGTCAAATAGGTTTTTTTTTACAATCAATTTGATCACACTCGAATTGAATGTCTCGTCATGCATGTGTCTAGTCTGCTCCACGAGATCGAAAAGATATTCGATAAAGGAATCACTGAAAATTCCTAAACATTTGTCAGTCTCCGTTAGAATACGAGTTGAACTTTACACACGCAAATCCTGGACAGTCAATTTCTGCACTCGGCATACTTCGTATAGCAATCGCATTCCCAATCCTCTCAATTTTGCCTCAATTGGAACAGGTACGTGTGCCAATGTAGCGTTGGAGCCCCCAATGGCTCCAAAGTAGGTATCCTCCACATCAGGGTCAATTTCAACGAGAATGTGATCCATGATTAGCGGCAAAAGAGGATGCCAGCGTTTATGTGACCGGAAGAAATCGGATTTTCGACGACCATGGCATAGGAGAACGTTGTAGAATATAAATTGCGCGTGTGGATCAGTTTGCTGGGTGAAACGATGAAGATCAACTCTCCGTTGATTGTTTTGGGCGATTGGAACACACACCGTTCGAATATCATCCACCAAAAGCTCACACATGCGTTCTGAATGAAACATGAAAAGTTCAGAGTCCATGAGAAGCTCGCATGCATGTTCCAATTGTAGAGGGCTTTGCAGGTACTGTTCTGAACAACGTAGGTGAGCTCTTGTTTCTTTGAACGCCACGCAAGGTCAAAACGTACCATGGTACGCCACACAGAGCGCCAAATACCTTCGCAGCGTAGAGTCCAGGAGAGAGAGCGTCGGGATACTGTTGTGGTTAAAATTTAGCATGTCTTCGAGCTCTATGGAACGTCTTCAGCAATATTGTCAGTAGTGCTGGAAGTTGCGTACCAGACCAAAATTGTTGCGCATTTTCAACGAGATATGTGATGCCCAAATCATCTTCCATGGTGAGTCCTGAGATATCGAGGGCATTGGTGGGCATCGTCGTAGTACAACTTCAAGAGCCGGAGGACATGAGCAACCGTCCTACCAGTGGAGGGGGATTTGATAAACCCTAACCCAATTAAAGACAGCTTCATCGGACCGCCGTGCGCCGGTATTATGTACTGTATACCTATATTTCTGTGGGTGGGACATGGCATACCTGGTTCTACTTGGGCTTTACATAACTTGTCTTGTTGAACTGAACAGGTAAATAAAGACGTGTTTCGAGGCGTGGAATATCGTGTGTAGTACATTTGTAGTAGCAAAGTATACGTACTAGTCATACATCTTGTCATACATACATCAAGTAAGTCGTTTACAATAATCAGGGTTTCCTTTAGGATTCTGAAGAAAGGCAATCAGGTCTCTGGAAGGGCGCGGAGAGTGGATATCGCCTACCAAAGCCCAATTGGGAAAATCGACGACCTTGCCACTACCGCCTCCAACGGCAAAGGTGAATACAAAGACCATAACCTGGGTACCACCATCGAGAGCCGCAGATAGGAGGAAGTTGTATTTCCTAAACCATCCAGGGCGATAACGACGTAGGTAATACTGAGAAAAGACGGCCAAGGAGAACGTCGCAAATATTGAGCTGTTAATACCGACGCTGAGATAGCCGAGAGTCCCTAGGATGAACGCTCAATAAGGATTTCTTCAATAATATAAACAAATCGCTTACAGCAGAGGACAGGAGTAACAACTTTGTTTGCGCCCAGTTTCGGGAAGAATTTGTGTAGAAGCCAAAAAGGCACTGGGACAGCGAGACCGATCAGGACAGAGAATGGCACAATCTGACGTGAATGTCAGGTCCCATAGAATGTCTGATAGCTGTTACAAGATAGACGCACTGCATATCGACCACCAGGAGCATATAGAAGGTTTCCAAGAGCACCCCAAGAGATGGCGTTACTGTTGAATGACTAAGAAGAGTACGTCAGACTTTACCTACTGATATCTTATTATATACTTACCTGCACTTGTTGACCCGACCACTGCAAGCATAAAGGAATTAGGAGCATTCTCATTGAGGGTAATAAACATAGACGTACGACGTTGCTACCCTGGACGTCTAAAAGGATTTCTCGACGGCTGCTGATGATAACCTTCATTATAACGTAGTTCAATAAACCACCCTGGTGAAACAGCTTATCAGCTCCCATTTTTAGAGAGAAAGATACACGCGACGTACAACAACAGCACCCAAGGATTGAACAGTGAAAGTAACACGAGGAGGAAGTTTCGTGTATTGTCCCTGGGGTTGGCGGCGAATCGGATCAAATATGACAACTCGAATCAAGGCTTGCTCATACCATCTTCAGGTCACGAATGAGGCCACGCGCTTGGTCGAGTGTGTTATAACCGTAGAGCGTGAAATACATGTTCGCCTGGGGGTTTCCTGGAATCATAGCAGCACCAAGCATCTATGATGGATGCTCATGTTAATTTTGACAGATATCTGGCTGCTGAAATAAAGACCGTACCTGGACAAGGTTCTGGATGTTAGGCGAGAAACCTAGGTAAAATGACCGTTAAACTTTCACTCGATGGAGAAATTGAAGACACACCAGTGATGGCATATACTGTGATGACGAAGGGAAGGAATATAGTGGCAATAATGAGGCCTACGATCAAACCCCACCTAAGTGTATTGAGCCAGAGAAGGGGTCAAGGTGATGCAAAATCCTTACCAGGGTAAACCAGAATGCCCTGTGTACATGGTGGCCATAGCCATCGCGAAACTTCCAAGGAACGTGAGAATATACCACCACATCGGTACCTCAGGATAGACCTAGATGATGATGTCAAGTGATAAGCATCTTGCGCCACGAAATGGTTGGCTGTAAAGCGCCGTACTTTCATTTTGGCCAGGTGTGGATCGTAATTTTCTCCAGCCTTCGTACAACTGTATTAACGACTTTCGGTGTAGGTAAATGAAAGAGAATCCATACCCGATATTTCTTGATGACCTCAATGATCTCCTTGCCGTACCAGATTCCGACATGTGTGATGGTGGCACCAATGGCAAGATTTGCGCCTATCTTGGTGAGGACTTGAGAGCTAGCGAACCAGGGCAGGCCCTTCCGAGGATGTGTTTAAGCAGGTTGTCACCAGTGCCAATAAACGAGGCGGACTCACCACGACGGCGAGTTTTGCGGGATCAAGCCTAAAGTTCTCATCCAGGATAGCAAGCTGGTTGTAACGGGTACCGTTCTCATAGAAGAGAGACTGAGAAAGGAAAGGGAAATTCTGTCCATTCCAAGTATTCCGTGCATAACATGCGCAGAACGCAATCCTGATCAAGGAATGTAACGTAAGAGAAGGTAGCATGATACTATATCAAGGAGCTTACATGCAGATGGCTGTCCCGCAATACAAGGAAAGTTGAGTAGACAAGGGTGTGAAAAGGGCTCCAAGAGAACCGCCACCAGATCCGACGTAGTTCCAGTCCAGACAGATGGAG
This sequence comes from Tephrocybe sp. 9174TJB, assembly GCA_018850275.1. NCBI lineage: Eukaryota > Fungi > Basidiomycota > Agaricomycetes > Agaricales > Lyophyllaceae > Tephrocybe > Tephrocybe sp. 9174TJB. The sequence goes on from JABAJT010000113.1 coordinate 11,690, forward strand.
AAGGTACCCAATCCTTCATTTCCAGCCGCTCCGCCTATCAAGAAGGTTAAGCTCCTCCTCGACAAGACCGGGAAGTTATACCCACCGAAAATACGTGTAAACCATGCACTATCCTGGTTAGCAAGGCAGAAAATGCTGATGCCAGTAAGAGTCCTATCCACCGTGTCAGTTTATCGTCGGTGTGTACGCAGCTGATAGGCGCACGGTGCAATGTACTCAGGGAACCATTCCCAAACAAAAATTCCAATGAACACAAGCCAGAAGAACTTGACGCGCTTCTTCTGGAGCATAATTTTCTTTCCACGATGTAATGCATCAAATAGTTGGACGGTGGGAAGTAGGTTTGGGAAAACGATGTAAGTCGGGTACACAAGGAATGACCGCATGATGCCGCCAAGGCCGTATCCCATCAACTGGGAGCCTACATATGAAAATGCGCGCTGAGCGAAGCGAAGTGAAATCGCTGCTAATGGCTTACCGATGAGGGTAAATATGCCGACACCGACGTTTGGCTTTGAAACATTGATGAATATAGACGCAGGCGAATAGCACTTCAAAACCTACCTGGATACCATAATACAAGTCGTCAGCAGCAAATATACTGATCGCAAGAGCAGAGTCGGCAGCCGTGGAAGCGAAAATGGTTATAGCGACGTGCTCCTTCAAGTCTGTGCATGAGCAGTTATACATCGGTCTCTCTGATGATGTACTTGGTAATTTTGTTACTCACTGAAGGGCCCGGGGTTAAGGAATCGCCAGAACCAATTGTCCTTGGTCTGCAACTGAGGTCGAACGTTACCAGGGCCAGGAAGGATCTCTTCGAGTACTCTTCCTAGGATGTACGCAATAATCTGAATGAATAATTGACTGACGAATACAGTCTGTGGCCTGAAATACTAGAATTTTAGAACAAGCTTTCAGCACCAGAAATGAACCTGAGGTTGATCTGGGTCTCACAAAAATCTGACCCAAGACCGAACCAAAGCATGCTAGGCCCAGACCTAAAAACCACATTCTGAACGTAAATGCAGGAAGCGTTGGGTCATCCTCCAATGAGATAAGACGTGTCACAACATCAATGTCGGTCTCTGGCCACAACTGTTAAATACCGCCATTTTATGGAAAACAAAAACATACCAATGGGACGCTCCTTGCCATCCTCTCCCATGTCAATGATTCTCAAATCATCATAGACATCCCCTTGTATGGATTCCGCAATCTCGACAGAACCACGTTTCTCGTCATGCTTCTCGTCGCTGAACGATTCCTTTTTCTCAGCAGGGAGCTCGTTGACCGTTGCAGCCATTGAAATGGGAGTCAACGCCGAACGGTTGAGAGAGAGGTATTCCGGCTTGCCCTTTATGTACCGCGCGAGGAAGCATTGAATGCAGACAGGGCCACATGGGCGTCTTCTGCTCCAATAGGATTCGCTTGTTGACGACTTGGCAGAAGGCGGCCCTGGAAGTAGTTAAAAGTCCATTTGGTGCTAGCCGTATCTGCATATCGAGATACGCACTAGTGGCTATGTAATCGGGTTAGACCCTTCATATTGGGAAGGGTGATAAGTTGAGACCACATGCTCAGCGCTCATGGACCAAGAGTCGCCAAGTTAATCACGTTTTTGTTGAGAATTTAAGCTGACTTCTGGACCGTGACAATCGTCCATACGCACAGAAATTGAGACAAACTTGAACACTAGAGTTGACTATTGGCAAAAAAATAGAACTGACAGAACCGGTGGTAATGCGGCATGAGTTTTGAATTCTCATAAATGCAGTCACCAGAAGATACGTTCTTGTCAGTGGCAACGCCCGTATAAGTCGCAACAAATTTCCTCGTGTGCATGAGAATGGTGTGATGGGGAAAAGTTCGTTCAGTGGCAGGTTCGGATATGGTCGGTTGTTTGTCTTTTACATCCGAGCGGCGGTGACACTCGGACTTTGACCATGCGTTGCAAATGTCGTCAATAAGACAGCAGACGACCACAGAAGGAGCAATGCGATAACTAATTGAGGGGGCGCTTTCTGGGTCATGTACGGGTCGCTTTCTTGGGCTTTCATCGTCTGGTATTCTAGAGGCGTTGAGATGCCTATTGGATGCATCGAACTTGTTCGAAGTTGGACTATCTGGGCCTGAGGCTCCACTTGAATGCCTATCTTGCTCTTTCCCATTGGCAGTTATGTGACTTCTACCCATGCGGCTCTTGTCAGAAGATGCAATAATCATATGGCATTTTCCTCCACTTGCGATTGTGGCAACGTATCCCGCGTCAAATTCTCCTTGTTCAGGTCTGGCTCTACATGCAGAGATCTTTCGCACCATACTTTATCAAATCTCCTCACAATCACGCATGCAATGATGCCTTTGAAACACCTCGTGGAGCATTGCGCCCTACATAAGATGTTCCATCCAGGCCTAAAACCAATTCTCATATCTATCTTTCACTATCATACCTTCCTTTTGTTTCTTTCCGCCGAGAATCGCAGATTCTCTCGGCATCATACGATGACAATTCAATCACATACATATGACACCCGTGGCACACGCTGGCGGTCTGACATTCTTGCGTGTGATACCTTTTGTAGGTACTATGTATCCTCTCCATGTGCTCTCCGTACCAAATCACTCAAGACAACCATACGCGGAACGTCTTTCCCGAAGTGATAAGAGACGAGAGTGCCTTCGGGTGGGCGGGCAGCCCGCTGTTGGAGCGCCCATGCGTTTGATAACACCCTCCCGCCTCGGACCTGGTCGAAAGCCATGTGTGTGTGTTTTAAGGTATAATTTCTCTTCTTATCAGTCAATATTATATATCAAGATTAACTTCCTACATCCCACCAAACATCACCTGTCCTAAAGACATCTGTCTACCCTCTCACAAGTAGGCGCATCATTTTATTCTGAAGCCCCGACTTTCTCGCCTAGAAACTTGTTGAACCGTGCCTCCATTTCACTTCTAACAACGGCGATGATGACCTCCCCGTCCATTTCATCATGCGCACGATAGGGGCTACACAAGAAAGCACAAGGTTTACACCATCTGCATCTGCTCCTTGCAGACATGCCCCATGGATCACCCATCTGACCTCCCTATGTATTTGACCGCTCCAGAGTATCCTGCAGAAGTCACAACAAAGAAGTTCCATCCATCCGAGATTTCTTTCGCGATCCCAGGAACGGGAAACGGATGGCCAGGTGCTTCCTTTCCCATGGTAAGTGCAGCAACCCCGAACGGACTATTGCTATCTACACTGATACACAATATTCCTCACTGGCATCTTTTTAAGTCACAGGAATGACGCCACAGTTATGTTGAAGAAACGTACTTGCAGACTGGTAAAACTTTCAATTACAAAACTATAAAAGAATGTACAAGCCTACCCCACTTTGTCCGCAATCTCTCCATTAGGGTGGGGCTTGAGTGGAACAAGCACTTGATCTTTTTTTGTACGTGAATGCCACGCACACTTAAAACCTACTGCATAAAATTCCGGCCTCCCAGGATCAAACAGCGTTGGTGCATAAAATCACGGCTGATAAGAGGATTGCCGGATGAGCATTAAGGTGCGTAGACATACAGATGTTGGTTGAATAATCGGCCTTGATATTTATATTCTCGTTCGTTACCTTTTCACATATCGCGGAGCATCCCCAATCACGGTTACAGTCCCGTAAGTCCGGGGAATCACAGCACATGTCTGTGATATGAGACGAGGCTAGAACTCCACTCGCTATCATGTAGAGTTTTGAAACTGGTAAGCAAGGAGATGCAAGCCTTGAAAGTGATGAAATACGAGAAAGGCTGATGTTGACAGAAGAATATCCAGGAAGGCAATTGGGTCTGCCTGTCCGATTTCGAAAGCTAGAACCAACTCGAAGTGCTTGTGGCTTTCAACAGCGGTCAAGCCCGTATACTAGTCCCCCAATAGACCTGCCCCAGAGAAGGTCCAAGCTAACAATATCTCGAGTATGTTTACCATAAGTTAGCAGTAGCTTGATGCGTTGCAAATTCAATACTTCAGCAGACTGTGCCTGTTAACTATCCGAAGCTATCCGACTGTGGCATCCCCGGGCCCGGGATGGCTGATGGCATGAGGTTCCGTTGCATTGCAAGCACGACGAAGTATGGTGATTGAGTGAAATTTAGGCAAGCTCTTGAGACGGCCTAAGTTGGACGTCAGGTCAACCGAAAGACAGAGAAGCCCTTGGGGGAAAAAAAACGTGGACTCAGAGATTAGATCAGATTAGTAGATCACGATGATTGCATCATTTTATTTTTCCAAATCCGCCGAACCCGTTCATTCTTCAAGCTTCAAGTTCAAGATGCCACTGTGACTTTGGCATGTAGTACTATGATACTGGATCGAGTGTTGCTTTCAAGCTCTCCTCAAACAACCTCGAAATGCGTTTTCTAGTTAGTCTTCGCCCACGCAATGCTGCCATCATGTGTTGTACATGTGTGAATCTGTGTGGTTAAGCCAACGACGGTTCTCTAGCAACGGAACGAATCTGATCTAGAAAACATAACAGTAGCAACGGATGCAGTCGACTTCAAACCAAGTAACTCTCAACTCATCGACCTCTATTTTTCTTACGGCTCTGGCCGGCCCTGGCGCAGCTAGCTCTGCATTCCACTCCTTTCTTCACCAGTCTTGAAATGTGTTTTTGAGATTGTAGGACCTTCAGGATCGCTCTAGCCATACATGGAGTCTCTCTGCCTTTCTACAACTTCGATTCTCCGCTGCGCGTCTTTTACTCGGCTTGAGGTCATTCTACTCATTATACCGACGGCGATCGAGGTCTTATTTGCCACATCCTTGCTTGTTGCAAAATGGGGTAAAGGAAGGTAGACCAACTTACTATGCCTCTATGAAATCTATTGATTTATTTTCAGCCCTAAACGTTATATGTGGATAACGGCAGAGGGATGGATTTATTTTGTACTGGCGCTCATTGAGCTGTTGTCACACATCATACCCGCTGCGCGGGATCGTGCAGACGTTTTTAAAGTGCTCGATATCATCTTAGGTATGCATCTATACATCAATTTAACTGGGGACATATTTGACCAAGCCATGCAGCTGCGACTTCTGTTGTGCCGATTTTTTGCTATATTCTCTTCTTATTCCTTTTTACTCGGGCAGAACTCCTTGACATCCTTCCTCGTCGTCTTCAAATCATTTCGAAGCTCCTGCTGGTTATATTCATACCCACTATTGTTGTTTTCAGTGAATTATCGTCATTCATCGGCATTTCACGTAGTGAGTCCCCGTCTTATTTTTAGACCGCCCGCCCCTCATGCCGAAGGAATCAGCTACCGTCATGGCCCCGTTTGGGCCTGTGATTGCAATCGGTTTTGCAACAGACAAGGACATGACGATCTGGACATTTCTCACTAGTCTCACGCTTGCATTTCTCACTGCATATCAAGCCATCAATTTTTCGTTTTGTTTCTATCGTCTTATCAAAGCAGTTCTGAACCAGCGCCGCATCGAAGCTGCTTCCAGCGATGAAGCACATTTCTTGCGGGGCATCGGGTGGATCACAGGAGGCATAAAGTTGGGAGCCATCGAAACAGTCGTCGGTTTTGCTGCCAATGGGTTTGGAAGTGCAATGACACGACGAATCATGCGATTGCTGGCACGGGCAAGTCTGATCATTGGTCTCATTAGAGGGTGTGCCGCGATTTGTTTTCCGTGACTACAGGCATCCTTACAAACTGTCATGTATTCTTCCAGGGTGGACTCGTCCGAAGATTTTACGCATCTCGAAGAAGAACTGTCTGGTGCCAGACCTGCGGACTTCAGGCGCTCTCGGCTACTGGAGTTCATATCCAATCCAAGACACAGCACCTTTCGTCAATTGACGCCTACTGCCACTGCCTTCCATTCCACCCCCCGTGCTCCCAAAAATGTGACTCCGTCGGCTCTTTCCCGCTCAGTGAATGGACTTGCACGTACAGAAAAGCCTGTCAGTGGAAATGACGCCCCCGACTCGGACGCGGCAGTCATGGTGGAAAAGCCTCCAACACGACGAGAACGGGTTACCATTCACTTCGAGAATGGTGCTCCTAGTCTACACATGCGGTTCTCTGCTCTCGAGGTTCCCGATCTTCCCGCTCCCTCCTTTGACCATCAACCACTCACTGATACATCTGCTAAGGATGTAGCGCCCATCACCATTACTTCCCGCCGCGCTACCTTCCACGCACATCCTTCTCATCGTTCGTCTCTTTTGGATGCTCTCGGAATGAATGAACCTGTCGTCGAGCAAAGCATTGACAGTCATACCTTACGACCAGCAACTACGAACCCTTCCCTGCGGAGTCCGTCTAAGGAAGTTTACAGCCCCCCTACTAATGCAAAACGCATCCAATCGACTCATAACATGCGGAGTACCATGGAATCGTACACATCGTTGTCCATGGTCCG
>JABAJT010000114.1:3977-17986 GCA_018850275.1 Tephrocybe sp. 9174TJB
CCAGTACCTGATCATCTGCCGTAGCATATCCAGAGCGACCGTCAGGTGGCACCGTTTGTCATGATGAAATTTGTCGATTCAAGAGAGTGGATCTGTGAGTTGATGCGGCGTTGTTGTTCAATCGTCACGGGTTACCTCCTCACCAACTCCTCACTTAAAATGAGCACGGGATAAAATAAAAAAAGCCAAGGATGTCAATCTGGGGGAAGAACGCGCCTTGTTTTTCTAATGGTGAATGTCTTAAGAGAACAATCATAATTTATTGTCTTGCAACGAACCAAGAGCATTAATGTCCGAAGGGAGTGGGACCCGGGAGGAGGTGTTGAGGTGTGCTTACATAATTGGAGGCCCATGCAAACAAAGGGTAACAAAGACACTGGACGATTTGGACGCAGACCTTGCACATAATCCTCGACAAAATCTCGACATCTCGTGTGTTCGTCCTTAGCTGGCGATAGAAAACATAATTGATTGTTTAATCTCCGTTTTTCAGGCTTTTTTCAAACCATGAATCGGCCAGGTGCGTCTAGTTTTATCTTTTGGCATTATTTAGGCATTGACTTTTCCTGGAATGTGCTGCTTCAGGCCAACCACAGCAAAGACCTCCAAGTCTCGCTCAGAATCCAGCAATCAGTAGCCAATTCCGCCCCTCATATTCTGCGTACGGCATGCCCCCAAGAACCGTCAATACTCTGCCAGGCAGCAACTTTGTAACAAGCATCCAGCCCAACGCTCACAGAGCACCGTCGTCGCAAGTTCAGAGCATGGCTACGGCAGGTTTTATGCAGCAGCGTGCTCAGAACAGTTTCGGTTTTGGTGGCACTCTGGGTCATAACCAGTCCAGCACTGCACTCCAACAGCAACAGCAACAATCTTCCTCACATCAGCAGCAACAAACCAACGGCTCTTCCACGTCGCTGGCGCCGCACCTCGCTCAGACGCCAAATCTCGCAAACGCCCAATCCGTCTCTTCGAGCAGTGATGTCGGTTTGGACCCGAACGACTTCCCGGCTCTTGGATCCACAACCGCGAACAATACATCAAACGGGACCAACGGAGCCGCCGTCAGCAGCTCTGCGACAAGTTACGCGAGCCAAGCTGGAACCGGGGTGCCTTTGGGTGGGTCAGGTGCAGGGACAATAGGCGGAGGTAGCTCAACGCAAACACGAGACTTTACGGCGGACGACTTTCCAGCGCTTGGAGGGCAACCACAGACTCCAGGTCCGAACGGACAAGCACAAAACTCAACTCAGGATAGCCAATCGCATCCTCCGGGACTCAACGGCTTCCAACATTCGGATGCATCACAGCAACACCACCGACAGAACCTACTGGGCGCGCTTGGCGGGAGTATACAACCTGGTACACCAGGGATGCTAAACTTGGGCCAATCGAGAAATGTGCATCCGGGATTTCAACAGGGGCAGACAGAGGCAGAGAAGCAGCAACAGCGGGTACGTCTTACAAGTACCGATGATTTTCGCCAATCGAATAGGGGATGGGTCATGGCTTTTTGTCGCACGACAATGCATCAACTAGCTACTTTCATATTCTCCACTCCTAATGGCGGAGCAAGCGCTAACGTAACGCTCGACACAGAACAACTTTACCAAGCTAAGCCAGGCGCAAGCATGGAGCTCCCCGAACGCGAACCCAGGCTCTCTATCGCAAAGCACAGATGTATTCTCTCAAACGGCGACAATTCAACCGCAACAGAATGGCAACCACTCAACCCAAACACCATCAACAACACATCTAAACGCACCACCAGGTGTGCTACCGCCATCATATCCAACTGGTACATCGAATCCTGGCCACCAGCAGCAGTACCCATCAAATGGTGCACCAGGTGACTCAAATCCTCCGCCGCCAAACTCGACCGCCAATCCGAACTCGAATCAGGGCACGGTGCCTTCGAGCTCAATATCGCACCCGCAGCCACAAATGCACCCAGAGACACCCGCACAACAGGTGCTCGTGAGCGCTGCAGACCGATGGGGCCTTCTTGGGCTACTAGCGATGTTGAAGAACGTAGGAACTGATCTTGACCAAGGGATGTCAGGCATCGGGACGGATCTGGGCACGATGGGGCTGGACATGGGGTATCAAGGGTAAGTGTGAGCTGATGAAATATGCCTTTGGCCGATATTGATGCGTTGGAATGTAATAGGGAGCTATACACGTCGTTCATTACACCTTGGGCAGACCAGTCGGCAGCACGGACGGTAGAGCCTGAGTTTCATCTACCCACGTGTTATGCGAGCGTACAGGCACCACCACCTGGGCCTAGCAAGGCGTCAGCATTTAGCGACGAGACTCTATTCTTCATGTTCTACTCAAGTCCGAGGGATGCGTTGCAGGAAATAGCGGCACAGGAACTGTAAGTTTTCGTCTTATTTCCTCGTTTCTATACCCCTGCGAGCATGGTTACACTTCATTGCCTTGCTCTTCACTCCTGTGACGTAACAACGAACTCACGCGCCCACGTACATGTTAGATGGAATCGTAATTGGCGGTATCACAAGGACCTCCGGCTGTGGATCACGAAGGAGAGTGGCACATCACCCTCACAAAAGGTGCCCGGCGGCGAACAAGGGCAATACACATTCTGGGACCCCGAAAACTGGTGCAAGGAGCGAAAGGACATGACAGTGCTATACGCAGACCTTGAGGAGAAGAACGCACCTGCATTTTCACAGGGTACAGGCCTCGTCCTCACAGGAACGGCAACCGCGCAACAGCAACAAACGCAAACCCAGTTACAATCAGCGGCGTCAGCTCAGAGAGGGTTGGTCCAGATGGGGCTGTAATCCTATATAAACTGGAGCCATTTTTGAATTGGTATTTTTTGCCGGCTTTGATATTCGTACCTACCGCGTTGTTCCATCTGTTCGCCTCTTCATTCGTTCATTGACACCATCCGTCAACCTCTGATTCATAATCCTCCCTCTATCGTATCCTGATGCTGCATTTTTATTGTTGACGCGCACCGCTCGCCGCCCAGTTGGGCCTTTTCTCTCCCTTGCTTTGCTGCGTGATGTTAATCCTTTCAGCTTTGAATACAGGACCCACTATGTGGTTCTGCGATCTCGTGCTTCAAAGGTTTTTGAGCAACAGTTTTAACGCTTGTGATCGGTCGCGACTAAGGTGAGCCAAGTCAAAGCTGCGGATATTTATATTCTACTCCGTGCTTTATTGGACTGGTACTGCGCAGCCCACAACTGCGATTAACCGTTAACCCCAGCATGTACAGTCCTGGTACAGCTATGAATGTTACTGATGCTGTCTTTGGGCTCACAAGCTGTGTGAAGTGGAACTGGAAGCCTGGTGATCAGTTGAACTGATGAAAAAGTCAAGGGTGTCAGAACAAGTATCAAAGAGCTTTGGAGCATCGTTCAAACCTCATCCCGAAGAGGCCCACGGCAGATGGAGCGTCAGTGGAGTGGGAAGCGCAACATTGATACTACTAAATTAGTCGGTTGGGGTCAGCGGTAAATGTATATGCTCTCAATCCTATGCCGATGACAACCCTTTCTTGAAGCGTACCACTATGTGAGTACCTAGCCTCTATTGACAAGTTCTTGTACCAAAGTGCTTTGTAGGCTTTCTCACTCCAGCCCGATATCTTATGGACGCCACAAGTTGAAAATTGGCTTGATTCTGGCTGGTCTCATCTTTTTAATAAATATGATCGATACCTCAAATTACTGGAAGATCTTTGCTCGCTATTCTGTATCTCCTAGCCCGCCGCCGAGCCATCCTACACCTCCACTCTACACGGAACTCAAAATATCAGAAGACGCGTTACCGCAGCACGACCTCGGGTTGCCTTTTCCGGAAGGAAGGCAAGGACGATATGTTAAATTCTCCAACCAAATAGTAATGTTAGGGTGGAATAATGTCCTCAATGAAGTGTGAGTTACGAGATCTGTAACATATTAAGCATGGCAAATTGACGCAATGTCCCCTTTGCAAGCTTGATGAATGCCCACCTCGCTTATGCGTCGAGACGTGCTTATGTGTTCAAAGAATATGTCTGGAACACTGATCATTACCCATGGCCCCAAGAACAGCACCTCGCAAACCCCCCACGTACCCCGCTTTCCGCCCTAATAGGAGGCACCGTCGTTGGTCAGTCATTTGGTCCCGGTAATAACGCGCCACGCTCCATATCAGAGAAATGGTTTGACCATGTGTGCCCTACAAGCAAACGACGCATCATTTACTCGGGCGATGTTAAACCTGCCATCGCATCAAGCGACGGTGACGAGATATTTGAACACTGGGTGAAACTTCTTCATGAAGCACCTGAGAGTTGCATTGAGATCAAAGCCTCTGGTGATGACAACCATCCTCAGGTTTTCGATCTGTGGCTTTGGGGCTCTGATCGTGTCCTCTCGCTATGGGAATCATTCTCAAAATCCCCCACATCACGCCTTTTGAGGGCGTCTGACATCGTCAAAAAGGCAGTGGAACTCAACGAACACCTGTTTACGTCGACTATGTGGCTCCCTCGCTGGGCAAGGAAACCGACGGTAGATTCGTATGCGCATGTGCTGGCGATGCATGTACGTAGAGGGGACTTCAAGGATGCGTGTACACATCTTGCGACATGGAACTCGACGTTCTATAGCTGGAATCTCCTCCCACAGCTTCCTGATAAACTGGACATCGACGCGTCTATTCCTTGGAATACGACGGAGTACTTTGACGCGCATGCGAAGAGGTGTATGCCCGACATTAACGTCATAACGGCCAAGGCAAGAGACTCGCGTCAGGAATATGCAAGACAGACGAGTTTTTTCTCGTCAAAACTACGGACGGTATATTTGTTAACGAACGAGAAGGGTGAATGGCTCGAGCAACTCAAGGAATCTCTGGCGAATGATGGTTGGAAGTATATTGTCACAAGCCGTGATCTTGAACTGGACAGTGAAGGTATGGAAGTCAGCATGGCTATTGATATGGACATAGCGCGCCAGGCTGCTGTTTTTGTGGGGAATGGAGTGAGTCATTTTCTTCGTATTATATTAGACGTATACGACTGACATTGTGCGTGATCCACGCCTTGAAGTGGTCATCACTAACAAGCAATATCAACCATCGCCGTCTGGTGGATGGAAAAGAAGCGTCCACTATCCGATTCTGGTGATTCAAAAACAATTTCAACAGATTGACGAGGAAGTTTAGCATAGTAGCAATGTAATTAAATAGATACTGCAGTGCAGTGATGCTTAGACAAATTGTTTTGATATTTGCAGTAGTGGCGTAGATGAAAACACCCAGTGCAAGCTCCGTTGTTATCGGATACTAGAGTAAGAACTATTGGGGCCAACTTTTTCCATCTTCAAATGAATGGTCCGGATCCAGCGCCATAGTACCGACTATTTTATTCATCAAGCGATGCGCTTGGCTAAACGATGTATAGAATAGAGTTGGATGGTCATTTTTCACAGTATGAAGGGAAACTGTAACTTGTCAAGTCTATTTGCGAGGAAAATATCGAGGATTCCTTGAAGTTCAATTATTACTTCGACTGCATATATATGTGGCGTATGCGAGCGCTCCGGCCCCTTAACACATAGTTGCATCAACGATAAAGAGAAGTGACCACGTTCTGATAGGAAGCCCTGTCAACATCCCACAACAGGTCTGAAATCATCATATGTAGTATCATGGACCCATTCATCGTGGAACGAACATATGTACCACCTAAACAAATGCATGGATGTCACAATCCAAACCCTCTACATCGGTGTCAGTATCCACCCAACCATCGCCCTCACCATCAAATGACACCGAGTCCTTTTTCCTGCTCACAACACCCTCCCTCGTCTTCCCATTATCATGTCCCTCTGTAGGGCCATCCCAGAATGGATTTTCCCCACCCTCAACCGCATGAGCATTGTGATTTTCATCATTCACTGCCGCTTTCCGAGTGCGCTGAACGTTTCGCACCTCATGCAAATGCGCCGTTCGTGCCCACTTACGTGCGCTCCGGTGCATTTGGGGTGTGCCCCCTGGCTGTGCGTTGGTATGAGAGTTTGAACGTTGTAGTGGCATTGGTGTGCGAAGACGTGTCGGTGTCGCAGGTGCGGTTGGTCGCGGTGCAGAATGATGTAGGTATTGTGAATATAAGTGTTGTTGATGTTGACGTGCACGCATGGAAGGTGTACGTGAGCGACGGGAATCACTTGATACGGAACGTGTATGGTTAATGATGACGGATTTTGGTCGTGAACCAGGAGGCTGCTCGATTGGGGCGGACTCCTTGCTTGGGAATGATAATTTGGTATCTGTAAGGAGTGAGCGTCAGACCGCGGCTGGGAGATTGAAAGTAAGAGCTTACTATGATCAACGTTCGAAACATCTGGGATATGTTCCCCATGTTCTCTTTCGTCTTTCGTCTCCTTACCTCCAAATCTCCATTCCCCGCTAAAACTCAAATGTCTCCTTCCCCACTCTCTCATCGACAACTTTCTCCCCCTTCCACCAACGACGCCAGCATCGCCCCTCGACCCCCTCGTAAGCCCCATAAACACCAGAACCGCAAGCAAAAGACACAGCTGTGCGACACCAAGTCGCTTCTCCAATACGATCTCATCCGCCAGCAACTCGACTCTCCTCACCAGCTCCCCAAGCTCCACTTGGGTGCGCAGATCAACTGCCTTGAGAGCGCGCTGATTGGAATGTCCCTCGGCGCGCACCAGGCCCTCTAGTCGGCCAACGTCTTCGCCTATCCTTCGCAGCACCTCACGCACGCCTGAGGTCTGTTGTTCCACGTACCGGACGTAGAGTGTGTGATTCGCTTCCAGCGCAGTGAGGCGGTTCATGATTGTACGATAGATGGATTCACCACCTGGCCATGAAGCTGCGGCGATGTGTGTTGGGGTGGTATTGATGGTGCTGCTTGGGGATTTTGCTGCAGATGATACATTTGCTGTTTTAGGACTGGGGGATGCGGTGGGTACACTAGTAATGATGGTTACGTCAGAAGGAGAAGGCTTTTGATATATGATTGGAAGCGGGGTGGATGCAGAGGGTTGATAGGAGGTTGAGGAGGCGTCGGTAGAGGATACATGGCTCGAGGGAGATGATACAGATTCCACTGTGATATTGGGGGCCGAAACTGAGGACAGAAGTGTTGGTTGAGAGTCTTGGGCAATGTCGGATGTTATGGATGGTGACGTCGTGGGCTCATCCTGTTTGTAATGTAAGAAATAACTCGTACAAGGATATGTGAACGCACCGTGTCGCTATTGACGACAGGGCTCTCCATAACAATGGTTTCTTTCGGGATGTCCCCTGCGGAAGAAATTGTTGTGAATGTAAGGTTTTCAGTCCTTACTTCGGCTTGAATTGGTGGTATCGTTTGCTCCTGAATAGCCGTTTCGGATTTGGGCACTTCTGCTCTTTCTTTACTTTCTTGCTCCCAAGTATCCCACTTCCATTTCTCGAGATGTGTGAGACCATAGACGCGTAACAGCGAGACAGGGCAATAGTACTCATTTCCATAATGAGAAAGGAAGTCGATACGGATGTAACGATAGAAGTCTTGAAGAGAGGTCGGTGGATGGAAGGACTGAGTGGGAAGTTAGAACTTGACTCATGTACGGACTAAACCCCAAAACTATACACACTTGAACTCCCCTGACATTCTTCGCTCGAAACACACCTGCATCTGTGAAGGCGCCCTCAGCTGTGATATCAGTCTTTGCAACGCTGAGTTTAAAATCTCTGAAGACGCCACTAAAGAACTCGAAATTTGCGAGTTGGATAGTGTCGATACGTATGTCATCGCAGAGCTCGACAACAACAAATTGGTTCTTTGCAGAGCACGGACTGAGCATGTATCTGTCCCGCTTCGAAGATAAGATGGAAGAAGTAGATTTGGCCCCACGATGGGCGAGATGCACACGAGCCGAACACTCCAGACTGGCATAATTGAAACGGTCGGTGATCGGGACACGGAAATGGGGTGGTGGTTTCTGTGGTTCCTCTACTTGGGATGTAGCTGGTACATCGTTGGCATGGACCGGAGGAGGCGCGTCGCTATCATTGGTATCGGCAGTACGGTTTATTACATCTCCCTGCTGCTGCTTCCACTCCTCGAATGAGAGTAATATCTCGTCTTCTATGGGCTCAAGAGATTGCTGAGGCTTTAGGCAGCAAATAGGAAGCTCCTGCTTCTTCGGAACATGGAGAGCGAGGGCACGGAGGGGGTCGTTGGGAGATGTCGTTGAGGCGACGACATTGTGGATGACAGCGACGAGGGCGAGTGGCAGCAGCTGAAGCTGCAACATCAAGGTGAAAGCCACGTCGGTATGTCGAAACTATAAATAAATCACATCCATCACATCAACTCTCTATTGTCGGTCCGGGCAACATCTGCTGGCGAACTTCTTGATACAGCAGGTATACTCAATTCTCTCTTTTTTCATGAGCCTGAACGAACATGAGCTGACAGATATTTTTTCTCCAAGTCTTGGGCAACGACTCTGTTTTTTGCTCGACAAGTCAGCCTTGCAAGTCAGCCGGATAATTCCGAACCGGCCCTGAACCATGACCGGCCACTATATAGCACTGTTCCAGTGAAACTCCTCTCTTTGGATTACAACCCCCATTCATAAGTCGGAACCCAGGCGGTAGCAGGGATCGGTCAGCTTCAGCGTTCGTCCTCGATTTGAAGACACACTTACAATTGTTACAGGCACTGCATATGTGCGAGTGCATTGCCTATCGAGCGACATGAGCGGTATGACAAGTTATAGGGACTTGGTCAGTTCGTAACTTGGTTTTCTTGTATCCTTTACTCAACTCATCATTTCAGGTCGTTGGGCTATGTGTGCGTGTTTGGGGCAGCCCTCTATGCTGGGTTCGGTTATGGGTGTCAGGGCTGAAGTGCGTTGATTCTTCAGGTGAGTTCTGTTTCAGTTGTTGGCTGATCAACTGTTCACAACTTCTTGTAGCCTGAGTGTCAGGTCGTACGGGTGTATCCGTCAGTAGGCTTGCGGCTCTGTTTGGGCTCTGATGAGTTTGCAAAGAGCGAAACCGGGCTCTTTGGGGAGAAATCCTGGAAGGGCCTGAGGGCATAGGCAGTCCTTTCGAGGATGCCTTGTGGCCTCCGAAAAAATTAATTAACCCAGGTCATCCCCCGGACTTTAGCAGTCGCTTGAAGGTCTCCGCATTATCTTGTGCGCTCCCTCCTCCCACATCCAAAAGCGAATGTGTCTCTAGCCCAAAATCTCCTGGGCTAAGAGTTCCCTCGATGATTTCCCCGTCCTTCAACTCCCAAACCCACGTCGGGCCAGCACAACTTATCTCGTCGAGCTTCTCACACCCACAGACGACCAAAGCTCGTTCCACTCCACTGTCGCGTAACGATTGGGCAAAAGCTGGTCCAATTTCCCGTTCTGCTACGCCAAGGACCATTCCCCGCGGTCTCGCAGGATTGATGAGGGGCCCGAGGACGTTGAACATCGTGCGGAAGGAAAGGGCCTTGCGATAGGGGGCGATGAGCGCGAGAGACGGGTGGAAATGAGGCGCCAGGATGAAAGTGAATGGGATAGGGGGTATCGAAGTGGCACACCCTGGATCGGGAGCGTTGAATTTGCAACCGAGGGACTCAAGTAGATCGGCAGATCCTGAGGATGAGGTCGATGCACGACTTCCATGCTATAATGCCGAAGAAAATAAGACACTTGGATACGAGGAGATGCTTGGTGTCGGACTTCACCTTTATCACACGAGCTCCTGCACCCGCGGCGACAATGGCGGCTGTCGTGCTAACGTTAAATAAGTTATATCCATCGCCACCGGTACCCACAATATCGACGATGAAATTATTTGTAGCACCTTGCACGTCGGCTTTCAGAGCTCTGCCCCGTAAGCATTCGGCTGCTGCCGCAAGATAATCAGGTCGACGTTCAATGCGGTGAACATGCAACGCAGTCAAAAACGACCCTATTTGTTCGGGCTGTAGGACATTCGGCGTGAACACATGGTCAAGGGCGGCCTTGAGATCGTCCGCTGTGAAATATTCCGGAGTTTGCACAAGCCTCTTGAGAAGTGGCTTAAATGAATCGGAGGTGTACAAGGCCATGGGTGGGGCCATTTTGAACGGGGTTTGGTTTAAATGAGCTCTCTGGGCCGAACATCAAGGCTTCCTGTTATTTACCGGGCCTTCTACCACCGAAACCGCATGACTTTTGACATTACGTGAAAATCTTTGGGAAATCATATCGATGTGATCTACTCTCAGGAGGACCTATAGCTGGCCAGCCATGAATTCTACTGTATAGTCTATTTTGCAACGCAGTTTTAGAGACGCCGGTCAGGGCCGTGTACTCGACTGCTCCGCCATTCGGCTTCCCTGACTCTTTGGGTTTGAATCGCGGAGACCACCTCAACTGCATGGCACTGCCAGTATTCTCCCCCGCTTGTCATGATCACACGGACTTGGAACTCAAAATATACAACACTGCATTCTCGCGCTGTTGAATACAGCCGACATCCTCGCCCCAAAGCGCTTCCTGTCCCCAGTTTCTCTTCATTTGGAGGTGAGAGCGACGCGGCCTAAGTAATTGAAAGAGCTTAAATACTGCAGATAAATACATATAGCTTTTATTCAGGGTCGAGACCCTGACCCCGCCACCTCTTCCGCTAGCATCGGTTAGTCTACATTCCGGTGATATCACCTCCGGTGCAAGTCTGAATCTGGTCACTGGTGCTTCTCTCGTTTAAGAACAAACGGTGGATTGGGCACTGCATCTCCACTCTCGTCGCAACCCCCCACTGGTCCACATGCCTGCGTAAGCCCCGCCAAGCCCCTGTGTATCTATTACTTGATCATTGATTCTTTTCTCCACTGTAGGAAAACTTTGACTTCTGATAGGAGGCGGATCTTAAAGAGAAAACCGCTTGCTCTTCGAGTGGCCTTCTCCAAAGACATGAAACAGCACCTTGCGACTCCTCCAGTTTCGGGCCGAACAATTCGGCATAGTTCTGTATTTCCTCCTGAACTGTACAGGAATATCTTCCAATGGGTCACGGACAAACGAGACCTGTATAATCTATCTTTGACTTCGCATCTCTGCTCTATAGAAGCACAGCGCGTTCTTTACTCCGTCATCGATCTAGCCCAGAATACGCGAACGCCAGTGATATGGGCGGACACGATTCTTGGACATCCGCAGAAAGCAGCGGCAGTTCGTTCCTTGACTCTGCGTTTTGATTTATCGTTCATCATCGTTCCCGACCTCTTACTCTCCTCACTCAAAACAATTGCCCAGGCGCTTAGGGCACTCCGGAGGCTTGAAAAGCTTGTTCTCATCGGGCATCCCCATGCAATGATGCATCCCATACACACCTGGATTCTCGATGGCTGCACTGTATCCACCTATCGAAAGTTGTCCCTAATTTAAAGATACTAGCGTATACAAGGGCTTCGACTCTCGGCATAGTGGTGAGTTATCAGAAGACCTGCTGACCACCTGTCATTGACAAAGTCTCAGGATATATTATCACCCGACTCCATTGACAACCTTTCGAAGCTAGAGGATTTAGAGACTTTGATGCTGCAACTTCGATGCCAGACGTTGCATCCGAATGGTCATCGTGTCAAGGCGGTCGCCGAGGGCGCTTTTGAGCGCTGCCCCTCTCTTCGCTGCTTAGCCTTAAAGAACGAGAACAGTTACTCTTACTGTAGGCGGCGAGGCAGCTACATTACCGAAGAAGACATCGGCGCTTTGTTCTCGTCCATGCTGGATGGTGATAGTATCCCATCTCGAAAATCCTCATCTGAATACGATTAAAGTGTTAGATGCATCTGCTTGATACCACGCATGATATACCAATTATCCATTATATTATTTTGATACCAAGTTAGATATGCTACTATATTCCACAGCTTGACCTCAAAGGAATAAAGGGCAGGGTGACCCTATATTTTCTTTGAGTTGGGTCTAACATCGCTTAGACAGAAGCAGGACTGACTCTGAGAGCGTAATCCAGAAATGATAAGTTACAGTGTGCGTTCAAAATACGACTTGAGAGGAAGGCCGCATACTATGTGATACTTATTTTTTCAAAGGCCTAGAGAGAAATGACCGGAGGTGGTGGAATAAACCCTCTAGGCTGGTGGCGAATCTCCCAATGTCGATCCCCGCGTTAACAGTACATCGCTTCACCAACCGAGAGGGAGACTAGAGGTTACTGGGAAAGGCGTGAAAGTCGATGAAGGGGTAGCTTCTAAAGGGAAGCACAGTAACTTGTCAAAAATTTCCGCGACAGTAAGATACATCCAAAAGGCCCATTAGACTCTACAATTGTTAAGATTGAAAACTAGGATGTCCTCTGCGCCTGCGTTGACGAGGTCATCCATTATTGATGCACTCATTTTCTTCTCGATCATGACGCTAACACCGACCCAATTATCTTCTTCAAGCGCACTAATTGTCGGGGCCCTGCGTCCAGGTGTAATTTGGATAGCGCCAGGGAGCTTGTCTCGTGAGATGTTATATTGGCAGACGACATATTTAGTGGCCGCGATGACGCCTGCTATCCGGCTTGCGACTTTGTCGATCAGAGGCGCGACGTGGGGGCGCTTTGGAGTAGTGGATTTGATGAGGACAGCTTCAGTGTCCAAGAGAGTCGCAATGGCGTGAAGGCCAGCAGCACGCATGGTGTCCCCAGATTCTGTATGAAAAATGAGTTGAACAACAATCTCAAACCCATGCCCATACTACTCACCAACAAGATCAACTGAATCCATGCCCAATTCAACAAGACATGTTCAGAAGATAATGCGGATTACACACCTATTCCATCTGCCAAACCCAGCGCGCAAGCAGCCTCTACACTACCTCCTACATAACCAATCTTCGTCTTGTTGTCGCCCGCAAGCTGTAAACGATCGTCGACGCCGTTGAAGTACTCTTTCGACAAGTGTTTGAAACTGGATACCACTCGCTTTCCAGCGAGGTCCTCGACTGTCTTGATTGAGCTGGATTCTGGCACTTGTACTTGAAGAGAGCATTTCCCAAATCCGAGACGTGCAATCTCCGTGACCAGACCCTCCATCTGTGCTTCCAAAACAACATCATGCCCAGTGATGCCGAGATCGACATCGCCTTTGCCCACGAAAGATGGAATGTCGGCTGCTGGAAGAAAGACGCTGATAAAGTTGAAGCTACGGTATTTGTAGAAAGTGCTGAAAATACATACAGAGCGATATTGTGGTTCAATACAACACAAACATCCAATCTATTGTTTCTCCGGAATTGGATATCCGCACCTTGCGATATGATGGCATCGTGTAAAGAGCTCACATATAAACCACGACAGATACTAACCTGCAAGAAGCTCTATAGATTTCTCATACAGTCTGCCTGGAAGTTGTATTTAGAATGGCTCCTCACTTTCATAAAGAGAGATTACCTTTCTTCGGGATGGCAAACAATAAACGTCCTTCAAGCGCCTCTGTATCTAACAGGGATAAGGAAGCCATCGACGACGAAGTAGAGTAGAAACTCACTCATTTTGTGCTGGTAAGAGAAGATGAGTATCGCAGAGGCTGGAATCTATGACTCAAGAAAATTTGGCGAGGATATTGCGAACAAAATAGTGGCTGTGTCAGACTAGTTATCGATCTATTATTATTGATCATCTAATCTTGACCTATCTTGACTCGGACGCCCACGTGTGTTGAGTACAGTGGCCAGGGCGCCAATTTGAATCATACACCTCTCACGCGCACAGTACATTTGAAGGCATAGTGGATCACACGCTCTCCAAAGGCTGTGCGACACGTGTGCCTCCAGTATATAACTCCTCACGCCGCCATGAAGAGGATTCCGCAGTGCCGAACATGTCCTCGAATCGTGGTCGAGGTTGTGGTCGCGCTGCATACGTGAAAACCGGTGCTCGCCATAACCAAATTACACCCTTTGTCCCAGATAAAGATATTTGGGAAGGCTTGTCGACGACGGCTCTGCAGACCATCTTAAAGC
>JABAJT010000115.1:0-17893 GCA_018850275.1 Tephrocybe sp. 9174TJB
GGAATCAGGCGGAATCTTTATGGCAGTTGGGGTGAACTTGGCGGCCGCTTACATCTCTGTCGCATATTGCATGATGTGCATCTGGGAACAAGCCTGGCTCTTGGTACCGCGTTTTATCCGGGCGGCTTGGTATAAAGGGATGGAAAAACCAACCAGATTACCCCACTGAAGTTTTCATTCAGCCATGGTCTCCTTCAAAAGCCTTCTCACTATTTGCTCTGCTGCTCTCGCCGCTTCGGCGCTGCCTTCGTTCAACGGCACTGAGCTCGCCAAGCGCGCTGCTATTACTAGCAACGGCGAGGGTCCAATCGATGGCTACTACTACTCCTTTTGGATGCAGAACAATGCCGGTGCCACCATGAATGTCAACGCTGGACAATACAGCCTGACCTGGACTGAGGCCACTCAGAACGTCGTCGGTGGAGTTGGCTGGAAACCTGGCAGTGCCAGGTAAGCGTCATTGTAGTGGTAGTGTGGTGCTTCATCTGAACTGGGAATTCTAGGGTTATCAACTATTCTGGTACCTACAGCACGAGCGGAAACGGTTACCTCTCTGTATATGGGTGGACACAGAATCCCCTCATCGAGTATTACATTGTTGAGTGGTATGGCACCTACAACCCTTCCACTGGTGCCACCAAACTCGGCTCCGTGACCTCTGACGGTGGTGTTTATGATATCTACCACACCGTCCGTACTCAGCAGCCTTCCATCGAGGGTACCGCCACGTTCGACCAGTTCTGGTCCGTCCGCCAGAGCAAACGTATTGGCGGCACTGTCACCACTGCCAACCACTTCAACGCATGGAAGGCCTCTGGTCTCAGCCTCGGTACCCATCACTACCAGATCGTTGCCTCCGAAGGCTATCAGAGCAGTGGCTCGTCTTCGATCACCGTCTCCGAGGGCTCCACTGGCACTACCCCTACTACTACAACCACCACCAAAACCACCACCACCACATCGTCTGGATCTACCCCCACCAGCGGTAGCGGCACTGCTGCCCAGTGGGGTCAGTGTGGTGGAACTGGCTGGACTGGTGCTACGGTTTGTGCCTCACCTTACACTTGCATTTTCTTCAACGGTGCGTCTATATCCTACTCAGAGCTGGTTCGTTTCTAATTTCGATGCTACAGCCTACTACTCTCAGTGCCAGTGAGGGGTATCAGTTGGTCAGCGGCAAACGCATTTCATGATCATTCGAAATTCAGGTAGTAGTGCTCAGTAGTACTTGTATTAAAGGAGGGGTCTCCAATTGTATTATCGTGAAAAAGCGAAAGAAAATTGCAGTGAGATTGTAACGAAATGGAGCACAATTTTCCATATATAAGAATGCTTTGTTGCACCAGTTCCTTTCAACTTGAATGCCAGAACTTTGGCCAAACGGGGCACCCGATCAGTCACGTATTTAACGTGTTGTTTTTTCCGATTGTTGCTGCCAAATAGTGCCGTAATAGTCGTGAACGTCAAGCGCAGTGTTCCTTGGACAGGTCCACCAACATGGCCTCAGTATTTTTGACTTTTCTGGACGACGACAGCGATGGTGGCGGAACTCTCCCACCGGGAAGCCCTCCCATGCGTGAGTGCTTGTCCGGTGATTGCTGGAAGGCCACTAACAGTACTCAATTGACATTCCCATTGGTTGACAGAGAAATTTGAGGGGCCTTGGTTCACCACTCAACTAACAATCTCTGCTACCATTGGAATCGTGTCTTTCCTTGTCTTTTCGTACTGCCGCACGCGTTGGCCGTTACTATTTGCACCCAGGACTAAGCTTAAAGGTGCGAACTTCGACCTACCATCAGATCACGCTTATCCAAGGCTCCCCCAAAGGCTTCTCTCCGCATGAAGCGCATGCGCGCCAGGCTTTCTTTGGTTGGATAATGCCAACAATTCGGACGTCTGAGTTTACTGTGTTGCAAATTGTCGGACTCGATGCAGCTGTGGTATGTCCGTGCCATGCTTCAAGCTCATAGTCTCCCTATTCAGCATTCCCAGCTCCTCAATTTCTTCAAGATGTCATTTTACCTCTTTTCTTGCTGCTCCTTATTTGCAGTGACCATCCTCATGCCGCTCAACTGGAAGGTATATTTGTCACACCTCCAACAACCCTCACTAACAAACCGGCTAGCACAATAAAGAGCTTGATCCTGACGACGAGGGATGGCCCGAGAACTCCACATGGCCACTACTCAAACCGGTTCTTGAGACGCCAGGGAACAGGACGTCACCTTTGAACGACTGGCTTGACCTTATCAACGACGCTAATTCGTACCTCTCCGTCCACCTCATGTTTACCTACCTCTTCACGATACTCGCCCTCTACTTTATCTACAGAAACTATGAACGTTTCATTCGCTCTCGGCAACTCTTCTCCTTGGAACTCGTCCACTCAATCCCTGCACGGACTGTTTTGGTAACCGACTTGCCTAATCATCTACAAGGTGAACGACCATTGGCCGAGTATTTTGAGCACATGGGACTTGCGGTGGAGAGCGTAACCGTCTGTCGAGAGGTTTCCAGCTTAAAAAAGCTTCTTGATAAGCGTACGCAAGCCCTACTTGCGCTTGAACGCGCCTGGGTCAGCTATGTCGGAAATCCAAGTTCGGTGGAGGAATATGACCCTGAGAGTATGGGTGTTGCACCACTAGTTGACCTTGATATCGAGGAAGCGCACCCGCGACGGGGCAGGTTTGTGGTTCCTCATCGACAACGCCCCACGATGAGGGCAGGTTGGTTTAAACCCAAGGTTGATGCATTAGAATACCTAGAAAAACAGTTCCGAGACGCCGACGAACTCGTCAAGAAGAGAAGAAAGAATAGAAGGTTTAAAGCTACAACATCGGCGTTTGTAACCTTCGAGAAAATGTCGAGCGCAGTAAACTTGGTCATTCGTCTCATTTTATTACATGAACTCACTCCTTATTACAGCAAGTGGCCGTGCAAGTTGCACATGCACCAAATCCCTCGCAAATCAACACTTTCCTCGCCCCAGAGCCTCGCGACATCGTCTGGTCAAACATGACACCATCTACGGGAAACATCCGAACGCGAGACGCCATCGTCCTGGCATTAATGTGCCTCCTCCTCTTCTTTTGGTTTTTCCCTATTTCTGCGCTCGCAAGTCTGCTGAGCTTCAAGGAAATCAAAGAGACAATGCCATGGCTTGGCCGACTCATAGACCAGAACGAACAAATCAGGGCGATTGTTCAGAACTCGTTACCCAGTGTTGCAGTCATCACTCTGAATGCGTGCCTGCCATTTCTACTAGAGGGTCAGTTCAGTTCCATTCCTTTACCCATAAATGGTATCTGACGTCGCCTCAGCTCTGACTTACCAACAAGGACACCGAGCCCGGAGCTGGGTTGAATATTCCCTGCTCAAGAAGTATGCCATCTATTCCTGGTCCTAGTACTTGCTATTGACCCGATGCACAAGATATTTCCTCTTCCTTTTGATCAACGTTGTTTTCATCTTCCTTCTTGCTAGCACCTATTGGCAACTTGTGCAAGACTTGGCAAATTCTCCAGCCAAAGTCCCTGAGAAATTGGCTCAGGCTTTACAGGCTGGCCGAGCGAGGTACTTGCTTGAAAGTTCATTGCAACTTGAATGTTGTTTGTATTAACAAGTTTTCAGACATTTCTTCTTGTCATACGTAATTCTGCAAGGTAGGCAATTCGTTGTTCGGGCTCGCCCTCTTCTGACCATGGCCGAACAGGCCTTGGTATCATGCCTTTACAACTCCTTAATTTGGGTGTTATCATCCCGCGAGTGTTTTATCGCATGTTTCTCACGCGTACTCCTCGAGGTCAGTATTTTTACCTTAGATCCTCTCCATCTTCATCTTGATTGCTTTGATAGACTATGCGGAGCTTAATGCGCCACCGATGATAAACTATGGAGTAGTATATCCTCAGGCGATCTTGATGTTTGTCATCACGCTGTTATACAGCGTTGTCCAGCCCCTCATCGTCGTATTCGGTGCCTTCTATTTCGGTATGGGTTACGTCGTTTACAAGTACAAGCTCCTCTTCGGTTCGTCCTGACCTCATCTGCGCCATCCTTTTTCTCATATCTGCTCAGTGTTTTACAAACCTTACGAATCTCAAGGTCAGGCATGGCCTATCACGTTCATTCGCCTCATCTGGGGCGTAGTCATTTTCTTAGTGTTCATGATTGGTATTTTCACCCTTCGGCAATCTTACATCATATCATCCCTTCTTGCACCATTACTGGTCGGTACTCTCGTTTGGTCGTGGTACGTCGACAAGAATCTCAGGCCGTTGAGCAAATACGTCAGTCTATCATCGGTATCCGAAGTTCAGCGGGGCGAAGAAACCGAGGATGTCATGCGATTGAAGGCTGGGCACCCAGTAACTTGGTCGCAGAGGTAAATAACTTATAACTCTGTTGTGATTGATACTCATGATTTGGACGCTAGTAATTTGAACAAGAGGAGGTATGCTCAGAATGACGATACTTTGTATGTCGCACCAGAGGACGAGCGCACTGATTATGTATGTATTATTTCACTCCGGAATACTCTGATACTTATAGCTTCGAATTTCGTCATAGTCACAACCTCCAATGGCCGGCTGGTATAGCGGTGTACTGAAGTAAGGCTCATCATTCGTGTATCACTGCCTCTTATATTCTTTTTCTAGCACGGGGAAAAAACGTTACGGCCATCCAGCCCTAACAGGGGTGCTTCCAGAACCTTGGTTGCCGTTAAAGAAAGGACAGTCACTCGTGAACCACGACCACAGAGGGGACGCATCGCGACTGCCGAAAGACAACGAAGCTGTTGTTCTGACCCTTCGGAAACGTTACGGCTCTGTGCGTGGTTCGCGTGCATCCAGCGTACCACGCGATCTCCCCATAGCAGGTCCATCCAATCAAGCAGATGCTTCCATGCAGCTTGCCACAGGCAACCCATGGGATGACGACGCACGCATGCGCACTGGGGCCAATGGGCACACTCTTAACCACCGTCTAAGCTTCGACGTTGCCTCTGGCGTAATAATGCTGCCTGAGAATGGGGCTTGGTTGGATGACTCGGCGGATAGTGATGAGGAAGACTCGGAGAATACAGGGGGACTGGAACAATCAATCACGGAGGCCAGTGTGGTTGGCAATGGCGACGAACCAATGACTGCTCCTACAATCTCACCGTCGCGGAGCTCGCGATACGGTACTTACTTCCACCATCCTGAGCGCAGGAGACAGGTCGTCCCTGGAGCATTCCCAGGAAGGTGACCTCACCGCTATGTAATTTCTGTGATCAGCACACTAGAGCGCTCGACCTCAATTTTTTTTATGACTTATACCCTCAACTGCAACTCAACTGTAGTCACTAATTACCTGATATTCACATCTTGTACTGGATGATGCATACATATCATATCTTCACAATGTTTCATCCGCTTTTAAACTTAGATATACATCCCACCCTCACCAACGTCACTCTTCTTTCTTATCGGGCCTGCCCCATCGGCGGATTTTGTCCCAGATCTAATCCACCGTGGGACAGTCTCGCCAACGGAAGTGAAAATCAGCTCATGCGCCAGGTTGATTGTTGCCTGAGGCCATTCAACATCATCCTCGCCGAGGTGAGAGAAATTAGACGGCGCGAGGGCCTTAGGAGGAGGAGGAGGTATCTGGGGTGAGGGAACGAGGACGAGAGTACCAGGAACTTGATTAGGGCTGACGCTGAGAACCGATAGGAACGAAGCTGATGTAGATTGTAGAAGATTGGGAGGAGCAAAGGGTTCTGCTTTCGATTTCTGGACCAGACAAATCAGTCTCCATATACGTAGAGAAAATCTTGACTTACCAAAGTTTCATCCACTCCGTTGGTAGCAAGATAGCGTACTGGCGCGTCTTCAGCAGGCATCCAGTGTTCTGAAATATATGCAGGAGAAGGATACATGTCCAGCAAAGCAACCCTGTATGATGAGTGGTCAAAATTCAGACGGGCAGTGAGCAGTTATGAAAGATCTACTTGGTCGGCTTCAAGGCGTCAATGACAGCGGAGACATATTGGTGCATTGCCCATACAGGCAGCCTTGTGAGTACCTCAGACACGATCACAGTACTGCTTGTCCAGCTGGGATGAAAAATCAGGCCAACCTACATTTTGCGATAAGCAAACTTGTTTATGAAGAAAGACATAGAACACATACTTGAACCTTGTTCACGTATCCACCCCCACTCTGCTCTCCCAGATCAGCTGAGCGCGCCCAGTAT
Source organism: Tephrocybe sp. 9174TJB (assembly GCA_018850275.1). NCBI lineage: Eukaryota > Fungi > Basidiomycota > Agaricomycetes > Agaricales > Lyophyllaceae > Tephrocybe > Tephrocybe sp. 9174TJB. The sequence continues at coordinate 6,244 of JABAJT010000115.1, forward strand.
CCTGCTACTTCTCCGGTGGCAATTACCAGAGTCTTTCCTTTTGGTAGATCATCAGGAATGAGCTTGACCTCGGTAACACGGTCTTGGTGCGGCCCTGTGATCGGTAAGGGATTGTACTCGTCCTCTTCATCGGACTCTATGGCATAACGAGGGGGGACTGTATCTGCAAGGGGGTCAACGTCCTGGTTTGAGAAGATTAGCGGTGTCTTTTACGAGGAACGACCAAGTACCATGGATGTAGTGGCGTCAGTGGTGCACAGCCACCATAACCAACCTTTCACTTCATCCTCCTTCATCGCCCCTTACGATCATCATGGTATGCTGGCCTTCGTGTCTTTATTTTTCGCCTCTAACATATCACACAGAGTGATAACGCTGGTCTGGATGCTCTTTCCTTATGGCCTTGAACTACCTGGCTAACATCGATGCTATCAGAATACAAAGAGGCATTTGCGTTATTCGACAAGCGCGGAACCGGAGCTGTACCGCGAGAGACCCTCGGCGATCTCCTTCGCGCCCTCGGTCAGAACCCAACCCAGGCAGAAGTAGCAGAGATCGTTGCAGGTGCACCTCGCGATGGTACGCACATTTGCATCTATCCTTCCGTTCTGTAAAAGCCCACTCACCCAACTTGTTAACTTTTCCCCTGATTTACAGTCGATTACACCACATTTCTAAAGATTCTCAACCGCCCCGACGGATTCAAGCCTGCTGGTACACCAGGTCAGGACTGCAATCCCAATCAGGAAATGAGATTTGTGTTTACGCGTCGTTGTTTTCCATACAGAGGAGTTCATACGCGGGTTCCAAGTGTTTGACAAGGAGGGCAATGGATTCATCGGTGCTGGAGAGCTTCGATACGTGCTCACACAATTGGGCGAGAAAATGTCGGACCAGGATGTCGATGAGTTGCTCAAGGGCGTACAAATTGGCGCGTAAGTGTCCCCTCCTTGGCATTTGCGATGACGCCCACTGATTTCTTTTTATTTTATTTTGTTGACAGGGATGGCAACGTGAATTACGAATCGTTCGTGCGCACCATCTTGAGCCAGTGAAAACTATATCATCATGGATGGACCATACCCCCTATTCAAGTTTTTGCTGCCAGCCAGTTTCTTATTATCAGTACAGTCAAGGAATCATTCTGAATTACTGATTTTCAACGTGACTCGTGGACTTGACACACATGGTTTATTATGAACAGTGTTTTCTTGGCGACAGTTTTGTGCCAGGTTGTCCAGTCTTGTCAGCCTGCAGTCAACTAAATAGACACACTGTGGGCTTGGAATATCAAGTTGGGGCTACTGATGATGTCAGTTTGATGATTTACAAGGACGCCGCTCTGTTCAGACGTCGGCCAGTGATCTCCGCTTCTGGGACGGAAAAATAGTCAGAGATATGCCATTTGTTGCGTGTGCTCAAACATGGGTGGCTCATGGCCAGCTATGTACAGCGCCGCACTTGATGAATAATGAGCCTTACTGATTGCCACGCCATTTTAATTTTAACTCCTCACGACCGACAACTCGGAGGAAACTTGTCTACCCTAAGTGGATGTCTATAACGTACCCTGGGGTATATTCGGTGGTTCGAAGCTTACAATAGGTTTGCATTGCCTCGTGGACCTGCTCCACGCCTGCTGGCTCCTGCTGGCAATGGGAGATGGAAGATCTTATCTGATTATGCGGATCATGAGCCGGATGAGCGAAGGGTCGCATCAGTTTTCCTCGGCCGTGCCTGTCTTCTCAAATCCTGGAAATTACATATGCCTACATACAAGATGTCTGCACCACCTTTTCCCCCTCCATGTCGCCCTCCCTCAGCGTCGCAAGCGAGAAGGGCGACGCGCCCGCCATTGACCCCGAGCATGGTCTCCAATATGTCCATCCTTCGAGGAGCACGTTCAAGTCGGTCGTCCTCGTCTTCACTTGTACTTTCGCCATGATCGTAAACGTAGGCTCAATTTTCCTCGTTTTTTTCAATGCCCCCTTACATGCTGTGCCCGTTATCTAGAGCGCAAATGGTACCTCAGTATCAATATCGCTCTCGACCATTGGCCGTGACTTCAGTGTCGAGGAGAACCAGCTGGAATGGCTTGTATCGGCATACCCCCTGAGCTCCGTGCGCTCTTTGCTAATTTCTGATAATGCGCCCATTTATCGATTATTTTCAACGTAGGGCTGTTTGTTACTTGTCTGTGGTCGCCTGGCAGACCTTTACGGCCGGAAGAAAACATTTGTTATTGGGTCATTACTCCTTACCGCTTTCACTCTGGGATGTGGCTTCACTCAAGGTATTGTAATACACGCCTCATGACCGATCCCGACCTAAACATTTCGATAAATAGATTCGATTACCCTTGATATCCTAAGAGGTTTTCAAGGCATTGGTGCCGCTGCCACGATCCCCGCATCAGTAAGTTCGTCCCGTTCCGTGTCAATTTAACTCAAATTCACAAATTCTATCCACTCTTAGCTGGGTATACTAGCACATGCTTTCCCGCCCTCTCGCGCGCGTTCCATCGCTTTCGCTACCTTTGCGGCTGGCGCACCTGTTGGCGCTGCCTTTGGCATGGTACTTGGTGGGGTCCTTACTCAAGTCACGAAGTACGCTCATTCATGCCGTCAATTTCCTTTATCACAATACTCACTTTCTACACGTGCCAGACCAACCTGGAGATCCCCATTCTTTCTCGAAGCAGGACTTACAGTACTTTGCCTCATTGGAGGTATCATCTCGTTCGATCCCGACCTTCCTTCCCAGGAAGTAGACAGGAGGGTGGACTGGCTTGGCGCACTTCTCGTTACAGCTGGCCTCGTGTTTATAGTATTTGTCCTCGGGCAGGGTGAGATCGCGCCGCAAGGATGGAAGACACCATGTACGTCACATTGTCTGCTTTGCTTTTTTCTATTGTATCAAAGTGTTCAAAATTCTTACTTTGGCCAGATATCATTGCCCTTCTAATTGTGGGCGTCCTCCTCATAGTGCTCTTCCTCTTCTGGCAATTACATCTAGAAAGATTACAAGATCAACGGGAAGAGCAATTAAAAAATATTCGCGATAGCGTGGATGCATCGCAACTTTCTGCCGACACACGGTCGTGGCTTTCCCCACCACCTCTAATGAAGGTCTCCCTTTGGGCTCGCGCCAAAGGTCGTTTTGCGGTTATGATGTCTATTGCTTTCATGACCTGGTGCTGTTTCCTCTCCTGGAATTTTTGGGCCCAGCTCTACTATCAGAATTACTGCGGCTATTCACCAATTCTCACCGTCATACGTTTCCTTCCCATGTTTATATCTGGAGTCATCTGTAACGTAGTCGTCGCTGCCATTATTGGCTATGTACCGATGATCTATCTCATTTGTAAGCCCTATGCTCACATCCTGCCTATCTGACTGACCAATTTTTCATGCTCAAACCTCCAGTTATTGGTACCCTTAGCACATCGATAGCAGCTGTGCTCTTTGCTGTGATCGACCCTAGCAAAACCTACTGGGCCTACGGATTCCCGGCAGCCGTTATCTCTGTATTCGGCGCTGACTTCGTTTTCGCCTCAGGCACTTTGTTCATTGCGAAAGTTGCTCTCCCGCATGAACAGTCTCTTGCAGGGGCATTGTTCCAGACAATGACGCAGGTACGCCACAACAAAGCTTCCAAGGATTACATCGCTAACTCACTCCATGTGCGTAGTTAGGAACTTCTTTGGGTGTAACAGTGACCACTGTCATTTTCAACCGTGTGACACTTCAGAAGGTCGGTAGCGACGCAATATCGCCACCACTTGAGAGTTACAAGGCGGCACAGTGGGGTGCATTTGCATTTGGTATATTATGTGAGTTACCCCCGCTCTTTTGTTTTCTTCCTGGGGCTTCTGACATTAACAACAATGTAGGCACCCTACTCTCAGTCGTATTCTTCCGCGGTGTTGGTATAATTGGTCACAGCAAGAAGGGTGCAATGCAACGAGATGGCGCACAAGATGGACAGACGGATTCGAAGACTGCTGCTCCTACATCCGATCAGAAAAAGTAAATCTCCATGCACTCATGGATGAATTTGGAGTAGGCTCACATAAGCACTCTCCCAAACGTCGTGGACGTTCTTGGTATGAGACTAGAATTTGCAGTCTCACCTCTCAGCGACACATGATTGTATTTTTTTACTAGAATTACTCTAAAGTCCCAAAGGATAATATAAACGAATTGTGTCCCCTCTAAGGACTACCACTAGAGCTGATATGGTCCACGACGATTTTTGCAGCCCACACCAAAACTCATTCAATCAATCAAAGTTCATATATTCTGTACCCGCGGAGAAGCAATTAGCAAGTCCTGCGTTGGATTAAATTTGAATACGTCAGGGCCAGCGTCCGAGTCCGATTCTGTCTTTTTCTGTTCCGCCACAGTAATAATGTGGCGACTGGCAAGTTGTAATCCCGCGCCAGATTTTGAGCGAGCAGCATGCACATCTACGCCGAACTGTACTTGGAAGAGCTGCTTTCACTGTTGAAGAGTCAACCCAAACGATTCAACTTCGAACGAATGCATGTGTTGCATGAGCTACGCAATTTTGTTCGATGCAACCACAACTTCAAAGTTCCAGGGATTTTTTTTACACTGGAATCCACGAATATGGAGTAGAGCCTGTTCGCTTCTGTTGGGCGTCAATATTACGGTCTCCACGGATCATATATAGCCCCAAGTCACACGACATGATAGCTTGATTCTACTAGTATGTCGGCCTATGTCAGCCCGAACCTCTTGCTTCCACAAATCAATCATCTGATATCAGTGAGGTTGTTTTATCACAGTCATCCATTCTCAAAGCGGTAAAATGGAACAGAGAAGTATTGATATTGATGGGCAACGGAAGCAGATTCGTGAGTGTGATGTGACTCCTTCATTTAATTGCAATTGATGTTCAAGTTTTTTCCTAGTTGCCAGTGCGTATTGAGTATCGATTTCCTACCACAATCTAGGATGTAACAGATCTATTTATATAGTTTCTCCCCTCTCAGAACCATCGGTTCAGTTACTTCAAAGGAACTCTGGCATCAGAAACCGGCCTACTGAACTTGAACTCCGGGTGACGATGCTCAACTAGTCTCAGTTTGAAATACAAGGCTCAATAGTAACCCTTCTAGACTTCAGTATTCGACACTGACTACAACCACGCCACACAGGGCCTCTGGCGGACAAACCTTTCCCCTTCGCCATCTCGGCGGGACGTCATCAGCCATCTCTTAGAACGCGCTTTAGAAAATGTCACTGATGTAGATGACAAGATCGCCCCCCTAGAGAAAGAAATTAACTACGTTCAGTTAGAGATAAATCGCCTCATGGGGGATATGCGTATTCTCGTCAGTGAACTGGAAACATTTCGCTCTCAACGAACTCTCCGACAGGGGAAGGCGGACAAATGCCGAGCACTACTGTCTCCTATTCGTCTCCTTCCCCAGGAGATACTGGGACTTATCTTTCATTACGCTTCTCAATCTTTGTTCACGGATACCGACATAGGGCCCTCAGTATTTGGATTCCCTGCTGTGTGTTCTGCATGGCGACAAGCTGCTTTAGCTAATCCACGCGCCTTCAATTTCCACAAAGCGTTCGATTTTAGACCCGCAGTCGGAGAGCACCTCTCACTGACTATCTGGCATCGATCTCGCCCTCTTCAAGACCTCCTACGGCCAATAGTCTCTTTCTACGCCAGACTATCTTCCCTTCGGTTCTGTGCAGTCGATTTTGTCGAGGTTCTGCGACTTCCCCCGAACAGCTTCCCGCAGCTCCAATATTTAGGCATATCCAGCTATGCTTGGGAAAGAGCTTATGACCAAGCCACATGCCTGTTTGAAGGCGCATTTCGCGTTCGTGAACTGGATTTGGACATCTCGCATGTCCCAAAATTATTTTTACAGAACATCCCTTGGAACCAACTTACTCATCTCGTTATCAGGCAACCTGTCGAAGTGTCGATACTCACACTCTTGCCACGGGCTACCAATCTTATTAACGCATTTGTCGGAGTGGACACTTTCCCAATAACGACGCAGGAACGTTCTGTCGAAGGACCTGACGTTGTTACGTTCCCAAGGCTGACAGAGTTATCCTTCTATGCCCTCTATACAGACGCGGCATGGTCCTTGCTGGACTTTTTCTATCGGACCCGGTTTCCGCTCTTGACCGCCCTCAAATTGGTTTTTGAAGATCACAACGAGGAGTTTGGAGCTAGTGGCTCATTACCCAAGTTCATTTCCTCCCTCCATACCCGCTTCGCTTACCTGCATACCATCGTCATCACTCCTGTTTTTCGAGATGTCCGTGGCTTCGTCGACTTACTTACGCAGTGTACTGCGCTTTCCGCCCTCTCATTTATTTGGGTCAATGATCCACCTTGGTGCCCTAATTCCAGGTTATTGGATGAGCTGAGAATACTTGACGATATCCAGCTCACGGCAAACAAGCACCTTGCGGGCCTCGCCTCCTTCTCAGTTGCGATCAACGTCGATGTCTACAGCGAACGGGCCCTCGAATTTGCTCAAATACAAGCGATTGCTTTTAGACGCCTGATCACATCCTGGATGCAGGAGGGGTGGCGTCGGAGGGCTCTAAAAGAGGTGGAGCTAACGCTGTATGGCCCGGAAATCCCTGGTTTGGATGAGGCACTGTACGACCTGGTCGAAATTCCCCTGCAAGAGTGGACGAGGGATGAAGGAGACTACAGGAGCGAAGGATTTGACCTGGAGGTGTTTTTGTCGGATAACTGGTATAGATTATTGAAGCCCGATTTTGAGATGAGACCGCATACGATGGTAGTGGGTAGATAGCTATGATGGTTGTGTGTATTTGGCACGCCCATATGTTTTCTCTTTCACGATGTCTTCGTTTCCACCTCGGCAGTAGCTCACTAAGACGTTTCGCATCCACGCGCTCTCCAGCGCCATCCTCTGAGTCCAAAAATGTCCGAATCATGCGAATCCTGGAGAAACGCGTCGAGGAGCGCAAACGGCTCACTTCCGAAGTAAGAGAACCAATTTACTAGCAGGAAGTACATTCTCAGCAAAACTTTAGCTTTCTGAAGATTTGTCTACCCCGGCCGACATCTCTCGGCTAAAGCAGTTGAAGGAAACTGAACCTCTTCAGGCTGCCTGGGATGAATGGATAAATTCTCGGCAGGTATCGGTCGCCTTCATTTTCTCCTGGGACCTATACTCAGTAATGAAAAGCTTCTAGAAGAAACCAATTCGCTCCTTGAAGACCCAGACGAGACTATGCGTGCACTGGCTCTGGAGGAGCACCAGAGCCTCTCCTCGTCTCTCACATCTCTCGTTGAAACGACCGTTCCGTCTCTACTCATTCCACCGTCCCCCACTTCCGAACTCTCCGCGATTCTTGAGCTCAAATCTGGCGTTGGAGGCTCTGAGTCAAGTCTTTTTCTCTCCGATCTTTTGCGGATGTACCTACGCCTCGCAAATGTGCGGCGATGGCAAACAGCAATCGTGTCGCAGAACGAGAACGATAGCGGAGGGATCAAGGACGCTATAGTGGAAGTGAAAGGCCAAGGTGCATATGATGCACTACGTTGGGAGAGTGGTGTACACCGTGTTCAGCGGGTACCAGCGACAGAGGCAAGTGGAAGGGTGCATACGAGTACTGTTGCGGCTATTGTAAGTTTTCCGCACCACTATCTTCATGGCACACTTAAACTCAGCGTCCAACACAGGTTCTTCCTCTTGTGGAAGAGACGGACACATCCGACGACCTGTTCACCATGGATGAAGTAAAAGTGGAAGTCATGCGTGCTCGGGGTGCTGGCGGCCAGGTTGAATATTCCTTCGTCCTTCCCCGGTCTAGATCTAACTTTTCTGTCCTCACCAGCACGTCAATAAAACCGAATCTGCTGTCCGACTCACGCACATCCCATCCGGCATCACCGTTTCAATGCAAGACGAACGTAGTCAACACCAGGTATATTCTCTCCTCCGCTCGCTTCCCAGTGCCAATCAGTGAACTAACATTCACCTAGAACCGACGCCGCGCCTTTACCGTTCTTCGCAGCCGACTTATGGATCTCAAGCTACAACGGGACATAGCAGAGCGACGTGCGACTCGTCAAAGTCTCGTTCGTACGGCTGACAGGAGTGAGAAGATCCGAACGTACAACTATGCTCAAGTTCGTAGTTGTTCACTCCTTTCGAGCCGCTAAAATTGATTCTTTCCGTATAGGAACGGGTGACCGACCATCGAATAGGCCTTACACTCAAAAATCTCAGTTCTGTGCTCGAGGGGGATGGCCTGCAAGACTTCATCTATGAGCTGCAAAAGGACCACGACGAGTCCATTCTAGAAGATATGCTCAGTGCAACTTGATATTTTGTCCGAGCCTAGAAGAACTGCGGGGAACAGGCAATACAAGGGAGTGGGGGATTAGTACATTTATTAGTACAATAATTATAATACGATAAACCAATCTACTCAAAATCGCCCGTCATCATTATATGAAATATATGCTCTACATCACCCTGCAATTCTGCTGGTCAGGATCCAATCCAAGTTCTTCAAGCTCCTCCCTCGCTGCCTCCTTTCGGTTCTGTACCATCTTTTCATGCGACTCAATCGGGAACCAATCCTGCATGAAATTGAGCAGGGCCCAGTCCACATTCGCTTTACGCAACACATTAAACTTTCTCCAACGCAAGCATTTAAAGAAAAAGAAACTCACTGCGGTCAGCCTGAAGCACACATGGCGCCCTACACATCGGACAATCGCCGTTGCCTCTCTTCTGCATCTTCACGAGGCACCTCACGCAGAACAAATGCCCACACGTTAGTCGGATGGGCTTGAACGCGATGGAGGTGCAGATAAGGCAACTATAATCGTCCAGATGAGGTATAATAGGGAGGAGCGTTTCTCCGATGGCTTGCACGAGCACACGCGGGAGCCTGTTGGGGTTTTTGTGCGGAAGTACGACTGCCTGCGAATTGGGAGACAAATTGTCCGTAAAAAACGGCAATGAGGTCCGCTTGGTGTGCTTTTTGAGGATCTTGCGTGTAGCCTCAGCGTTGGCAAATTGGAACTAAATTCGCCGTTTCAGATAAAGCACAAGTATACATATGAAGAAACATACCTTCTTGATATTCAAAATGAACATGTTAAGCTCCAAGAAAGTCTCAAGCGCATCACGACTCTGCTTGTTCTTCAATTTCCTGTCATCACCAAGCCCCCTCGATGTCACTCGTTCTGCGAACAGCATCAGCCTCTTCTCGCTTTCTTCCACAGATCTTTCCCCTCGGTCCAATTCATGCACACTTTCAAACACTTCGGCCTCGACATACAATTGAAATATCTCCCGCCAGGAGTATAGATCACTCTATTACGAAGAAAAGAGTGAGCATGCCTCTGGAATTATATACTTTTATGCATATACCTTGACATTGGTCACATTCGTAACACTCCATGGTTTCGACGACAGAACCGAGTGCGCGCGAAAACCTGAATTATTTGAGGATGTAGGTCTAGCCGAATCGCCGATTGTTCGGGAAAGTGTGTTCAGGGTATGCACAAAGTTACTCTGCACAGTTACAAGGTGCGCAGAAAGAGAGTTGATAGCGGTAGAGAGTGTCTGGAAGAAGACCATATCGGAAGCTAAGGGAATGACGACCTCGTTGGCGTTCTCATCACGACACTCGTTGTCCAAGGATGGTAGGGATTGTGTTAACGACGGAGGATCAACCTCTGGATGAGGAGGGGTGTCAGGATCAGCAAGTGAAAGACTAGAATCATCAGCTGCGAAAACTAGTACATAAATGAAAAAAAAAACACTTACTCATCCAAAGAGTCGGCAATCCATGCAGTAGACGGCTCGGCGTCCTGGATGCTCAGCGCCTGCTTCTGCAGCATCCAAAGCAAGCTTGTGCCTCCTGGCTGGACTCCCGGCGGATCTTTTTCCTCCTCTTCGTAGTCTGATGCCGTCTCGGTCACCGTATGTGCATCACTGCTTGATTCTGCGTGGCTGCTTAACGCGGAAGATGTCAAGGATGCGATACTGCTACTATCTATGCTCGGAATATCGACCCATAGGCGTAGGTGTGGCTCGATGTGTCCCAGACCATCCGTGACTTCATATACGGCCTTTGACAGGTGATGCCACTTTGTTGATTTCGACTCGGTCCCGTCCGTACCTTGGGTATCTTTCCCTGCATCACCGACTGTATTGGTTTCCTTCTGGCTGCTTTCAAGGAGCTCATGAAGGATGGCAGGGCTCAAGCCGAGGGACGAGAGCTCAAGGACGATCTGATTGATGAGTTTCTTGAGCTACAACAAGATGTGAATTGGTGAAGGCTGGAAAAATGAAAGCAATGTACCTGGCGGTATTGGATTGCATTGTCACGAAGCTCTGGTGGGAGACTTTCCAGCAGCTGAGAATATGTTTTCGAGAAGTGCATGTTTTTGGAGAAAAACTTAAACGGTCCGGCATGTCCGACGCACATTCGTTCTATATTTAGACAGCCAATCGCCGTTCTGTGCGGAAGTGAAATGGATTTCGTACAGTAGATATACAGACGTGGATAAGATACAATTGTATGGATGCAAAGGTTAGTGTCCGTGGATCAAATCACTGACTTTCTAGGAGATCCAGCACCCGACGGCCGTTCAAGGCGATTGTGCAACCGCTCAAGTTCGCGCTCAAGGCTGACAAGTGAACAATGAGTAAAGTTTAGACCAAAGAAATTTCATGCGTACTTCAGGGCTTTCTGTTTATAGTCCGCAGCTTCTCGTTCAGCTCGTCGTTTCGCCGCCGTCAGATGACTTTCTTCAGTTTGCTGAAATAACAATCAGCTCCGAGAGAACCTTGGAATCAACTAGATATCATGAACACACCATAGTATCCATAGCCTGGCGAAGGCTTTGCAGCTGTCCTTCATAAGCCTTACGTTCCTCTTCCAGCTTCTGTCGTGCCCGGTCACTCTCCGCAAGCTGGAATTTAGTATCACGCGCCATCTTGTCAGTAGATCGCTGGAGGCGTGAACCATCTCCTTTGTCCTTGGTAAGTTGACTCGCGAGTTCCTCAATGCGGCTGTCCGTCCTTCTTGACATAGTTGGTGGTCGCGGTGAACTTGAATACGACCTTGTTTCAAGATCGACAATGCGGACGTTCAGCTCCTTGATTTGTTTCTCGAGATTGGCCTGTGTCCCGACCAGGTAAGTGAGAAAATAGCATGGAAATGTTAAGATAGACATACATTGAGTCTGTCCAGTTCCGAGTTTTCTACCCTGATTTTCCCAAGTTCCATTTGACACTCATTCGCATACGACTCAGCCTTCTTCATCCTCTCGAAGGCAGAAGACACGCGATCCTCCTGCTCCTCCAACGATCGCTCCAGGTCTTGCTTCTTCAGTTGCAATCGCTGGTACTCAGTATCCGAGGACAGCTTGTTTGTGTCGACGTGGTCCAATTTGATCGTTTCAAGTTCTGCTTGTAGGGCCCGGCGCGCTTTCTGCAATAATGCCCTGTCCGCCTCGGCATCATCAAGCACTCCTCGTAGTTCTCTGACTTGGGAATGCAACGCTACAATCTGAGCTTGTTGCTCAGCCTGTGCAGCAGTCGAGGTTTCGTATGCCTTGTTGATGTCGCTGATCTTCGTCTCCA
>JABAJT010000116.1:0-17857 GCA_018850275.1 Tephrocybe sp. 9174TJB
AAAATAACAAGATGAATTCCTGAGTGGGTAATGTTCCAGTCAGCGGCAATCCGAAAGTTCATCCGCATAGGTTCAAAGACATCGTACATACCTCTCATGAAAGCCTCCAAAATAACCGCATTGAAGTAAGCCTCGTTGATGGTTTTAGTGAACGGATCCATGAAAAAAGTGAAAGGGAAGGAGGGAAGGAAGGAAGAAGGAAGGATAACAACGAATAGGCATCCCCCTTCTGACCCACACCATCTTGTAACATGTCCAATCCGGTATCAGATCTCCAGGTGAGAATTGTTGCGGATTCTTGATGCTGGCGTTCCAAACTTGGCTGAGCGATGCACGCGAACGCGAACACGAACACGAACACGAACACGTTGATGAACATGTGCTCTGGAGATACTACATGGTGTGGTAGTGTTCATTGACCAATCAAAACAATATATTCTTGTTGTTCGACGTGTGCCCTTGACACGAGCGAAAGGACGAGATCGCGCTCTCATTGATGCTTTCACTGATCCTACGAGCGGCCTGTTTGTGATCTTGAGAATGGAGTGCCATCTGTTTCTGACAGGAACCAGTTACAGAATCATGCACCTCCTTAGCTTCCGGTTTTGTCTCCTCAATCCTAGAGGGTTCATCTCCACAGTTTCCGAAAAGTCCCCCAACTTGTTGAAATGAGGATCGCTGCTAATCTCGGCTTCCATACAGCGGCAGGTGCACGGTGGCAGGATTCTTGTGCACGATACCAGTAAAGCAAAGGAGGCTTACGAAAGGCACTGGTAACGTGGCATCGAGAGTGCTGGAAGGAGCGCTACAAAATTAAACGCATCGTCCCTTGTGAGGTTTCGTCGCGTGGGAGATATCGATGGGGGACTCGTGCAGGAGATGGTGAGACGAAGCACGGGAGTTGAGGACGTATTATTACATGACGATACAGGATCACAGTCAACGTCAACTACCAGAACCGTGAGCGCATATCGTCTCGCCTGGGCCTCCGTCAATGCAGAGCTCTGATTCATGTACCCTAACATAAGGAAAATAATCAGTCAATGATCCATGAAGGCCGTGCAAGCATCACGTACCCCAAAGCTCACTGATTCCTTCCCTAAACAAATATCATCATCTTGCAACATCGTCGGATCCACGACGGTACCAGTCGAAGAAGCCTTCGCGCGTGCCACACGTTTCGATCCTGCGATGAGTCGTCCGCCTAATACGCTATAACCGTTCATGTAACAAAAGACACGATCTGTCAGAAGAGTTCGGCGATGACAGGCATCCTCATTGTCGTCTCTATGGAAGGAGAGGTGAGTGTGGAGTTGTTGAAGATAGAGCTTTCGTTCTTCCTCCGATTCGTACGTAAGAGAAAGGGGCAAAAGGAGGAGAAGGTGTCGTCAAGGGCCATAATGGATAGTGGTGAGGGTATTCGGTTGCGCCGTTGGTATATGATGGGTTGGCGGTGCTGTTGACGGTGTTGGCGGTGCTGTTGACGGTGTTGGCGGTGCTGTTGACGGTATTGGCGGTGCTGTTGACGGTATTGGCGGTGCTGTTGACGGTGTTGGCGGTGCTGTTGACGGTGTTGGTGGTGCTGACGGTGGTCGTACTCATTGATGATGGGTTATATGGGGTGATATGATATGTGCATGCAACAGATTATGTAGGCGGCAAGTTCGAAAACTGTATTATAATTTATTCTCCGCTTCCTGAAAAGGTTGACAAAAGAGCCAGCGAGATTAACGCGGACTCTAATGGGCCCTTAGCTTGACGACGCTTCGGGAAAACAAACATCACACGTGGAGATTAGCCGTTGCCGGGCTCCAATAGCGGCTTACGCCTGCTAAAGGGGCCGGCGGAAAGATGGACTTTTATTCTAGGCTGGCTACGCATGTAACTGTAGATAGCCTGTATAATATGTAGTCTGAAAGAAGGAAGTGGGGGGGTGGGTGACGAAAGATGAAAACGCTGTGGCCCGGAGCGCTGAGCGGAAAGAAAAAGGACGAGTGATGAGAACATATCACTCAAGTATATCTGAAAGGTAACAAATACTAACCTGGGGGGAAGGGAAGGACGAGTGAGGAGAATCCAGAGATTCTCAGGCTCTGTCTCCCTTGCCCCAGGCTGCCTCTGTTTCAGATAAGCCCCTTTTCGCGTGAGACCATCTTATCACGACCACGACGCGTCCCCAATCCAAAAGCGGAAGTTTATTTGTTTGTCTGTTGGACGCGTCGGTGGTCATGAGACGGACTCGCTGACCACAGCTTCTGGTCCCATTAGACTTGAGTAAACTGTAATTTTAAACTCGCCTAATGGGCCCTTAGCTTGACGACGCTTCGGGAAAACAAACATCACACGTGGAGATTAGCCGTTGCCGGGCTCCAATAGCGGCTTACGCCTGCTAAAGGGGCCGGCGGAAAGATGGACTTTTATTCTAGGCTGGCTAATCCCTATAAAAGATGAGGTAACGATGTGAAAAATTAGAATAAAAGAAAAGAGAAGAGGCTCAATGATAGCGATTTTGTTCACGTGCGGCGAGCATGCTTTGAACCAGAATAGGGTTTTTTCGAATGTATATTTTGAAGGACTCGGACGACCACCGGCCGATGGCCTGGATAAGATCGAAGGAGACACCAACGCAGGCAAGTTGAGTGGCACCACCGGCACGCATGGATTGACCCGCGACGTCACGATCAAAAAATAGGCGTAGCCGACGGATAAACCACGATCGAATGGGAACGGTACCATCACGGCGGACCCAAAGGGCCGAATTAAAGGGGAAAAGATGATCTCGAGTTTGGAGGTAAAGTTGGAAAGCGCGACGAGGATCTGAAGTTGTATTATTCGCAGGGACGACAACGAGGTGACCGTGAAATGTCTGATCTGCTTTGTGACTTGGTAAGTGGAACGAGTAATTGTCGTCGGTGATGACAACAGTAGACCGACGAATAAGTTTTTGAGGGTCACGGAGGTGAGGTTTGTCTGAGTAGGATAGTTCTCCGAGACGCATTAAAGCGTAGAATCCTGTGAGGAGCATTGACACAAAAAGTCGATCATCGTGATCATTGGAATTTTCATAGTGATGCACGACACGTTCGAGGTCATCGATGGATAGAGGACGTTTTTGATTGACTTTGGTGCCGTACATTCTTTTACAACCCGCGAGGGTACGTGAAACGAGACGCGAGGATCGAAGTTTTCTAACCTCAGGGAAAAAGGGTTCGAGGCCATTACAAATTCCCGAGAGGTACGAATTGACGGAGGATGGTTTGATATCTGCACACATAAAGACGACGTAAAAACTGAGCATATCAGCCGTTGGCTCAACAGGGAAATTGTGAATACGAATAAATTCAAGATATGAATTTAGAGCGGAATTGTAAGCATCACTGGTGGAGTCACTGATCTCTTGACCTAGCGCGATCGCACGCATATGAGCTAACCGTTCCACTGTCCACGCCGCCCTTACAGGCTGACGCAAACGAACAGGAACAATATTCATTTTTCCGCCAACCCCAGCAATGAACGTGGGGGTTGAAAATCGTAGTCAATGTCAAGACTAGGGACGAGCGCAAGAGCTCGTTTGAAATCGAACCGAGAAAGCGCGTCGGCGACACCATTTTCAGCACCAGGGATGTGAACGACACGTAGTTGGTGACGAGATTTCTGCAGGATATCGACCGTAAACTTGAGTAATGGATTATAGGCAGGGAGAGCGTGTAACGAGTTAAAGATGTCGACAGTATTTGAGCTATCAGTGTAAATGACGAGGCGTAAAGGACAGTCAACCCATTGGTTCGCTTCGTGTATAGCGGCAGCAACGCAAAAGGCTTCCCTGTAGAAGATCCATTCTGATTTGAAGTCTTCTGGAAGCGCAAAAACGAAGCCGGTGAGTTGAGCTGGGAACCAAAAACCCATACCTGTAAGACAGGCGTCCGTGTAAACGTTTAAGTCGGCCATGTCGAGCGTCCAGTCCAAAGACTTTAAGAGGTACACGCCATCGGAAGAGGCGATGTGGTTAGCACCCCATAATAAGTCGTCACGAACGTCATTGTTAACCCATATCTCCGAGTTCTTGTTTTTCTTTCCACTAATCTTGAGATATACGTTACAGAGCATGGGACGCATTAATGGAAAGACGTTGAGACTCCAGTTAATCCATCCGGCTAAACGCTGCCAGACTTTAAGAGGAAACTTGGAGTTTTTTACGGCGTTTCGATTCGTGAAGCGTTCGATTTCGTTTAGGAGGTCGACTATAGATTCTCGGGGAAGGGTTAAGGTAAGGTTATTGGCGTCGACCTCGATGCCGATGACGGTGAGGGGAGAACCATGCACTTGTTTTTCAGGTTTGTGTGGAATACCAAGGTCATCCCATAGCGACAACAAAGAGGCCTGCTTTGAGGGTAACCAACGATCGTACGGCGCGTAATACGTGACGTTCTGTTCAAGTTCGACTCCAAACGCGTCGTCCGAATAATCTAATAGAGAATCGATTTTTCGGACGTTGACAGCCCCCCAAATAACGAGAGAGATGAACGCGATCCAGATAGAACCAGATCCACGTCCCCCGAAAGCATTAAACCAGTCAACGTACCGGTTTTCACCTAGCGTATTGACTTGTTTGATTTGCCATACGGGGTGCATGGGAAGAAGACGATACGCCTCCTTTACGTCGGATTTGAACAAAACGAACTTTTTGCGTGGAAAATCACGGTGCATCTTCAACAGGACCTCGCCCAATTGACGCATATTATCGAGCGGATACCCACGAATGTCGTCGTAATCGATCATTGAGTTCAGCGAGAATTTCCCTGCTGAATGATTGGTAACCATGCGCAAAGCCGTCGACTTGGGTTTGGGTACGGTGAAGGTGGGCATACAATACATTCCAGGCAAAAGTTCGCCTTTGAAAGGTTGAGAAAACCGATTTTTCGAAATTTCGGAGTCGATCTGCTCCTGGAGGAAAGCTCGTTCTTGCGCGTCGCGTGGAGGGAAAGATTCATCTACGCAAGCGGGATACACTCCCTGCTTGGTATCTGCCCATGGCCAGAAACCAGAGCTGAGTCCTCGAACGACCGACGAAACAAAGAGAGGATTAGGGTGAGAAGCCAGAAGCTCAGTGAACGCAGAGACGTCAACAGGCGTCCAAACATTGAATAAGTATCGATTGTTGGCAATTGTGTGGCAGACGGATGGATTGGTGACTTCAGAAAGAGGAACGGCGGGGAGAGGTTTTGCAGTTTCCGACCACTTCGCAACTGTGGGGACCAGAGTTGAATGATTTCCAAATAAGTTATACCTCTGATATTTTGGTCTAGCTCCTATGACAGCTTCATTTCTCACTACAGTCTCTCTCGCCGTGTGAATGACTGCCGCATTTGCGGCAGGCATGGAGGTACTTGCAGGCGGACGCAGTGTTGGGACAAGTTCGATTGACGTCGTTGAAACGGTTACAGAGTTGGTTCCTGGATGACGTATTTTTTGATCGAGATTTGGTTCCGGACCCGGAGGCAAATCTGTTTCCACGTGACTCGGAGGCAACTCCGTCGGGACTGACGATGGCTTCATACAACGTGTTCCATCGCTCGAAATCGGTGAGGAGGTAGCGTTGTCCACCTGCGACCTGGGAACGAATGGCGATGTCAAGTTGAATGATGGCGCGATGGACTGAAGGGTTTTTGGAGGCGAATTTGCCGTGAATCCAATGTCCGTAAGCTCTGCACTCTTCCCTCCGGTGTTCAAAGGCCTCGACTGTGGCGTCTTCGGTAATGTTCCAGGCCATTGTCCATTGGTGAGCGTTTTCAATTCGCTTTGCAGGTTGGGGGGCAACGAATGAGATCTCAGTTCCCCCCACGCGTCCAACGTCCGGTTTAGCAGCGACCACAGTATGCATTCCACTGAACACATTGTCGAGGTTGACGGCAGATCCTTGGATGACATTATCCCATTCTGCGATTGGGAAGGTAGGGGAGACGAGGCCGGAGATTTGGAGGTCTTCTCTGGTGAGTTTGGGATCCTTCGCAAACAGACGGAGCAATTGTTGGGTTTTCCGGCAGGATTCTCTGACGGTTTCGAAGTCTCGTTGGGCTCGACGATGCCATGGGAAGTCCTCGCGGCTGATTTTTCCTTTCTTCTCTCCTGGCTCGTCATCTCCTGGCCCCTCTTCGTCACTGAAACTATCCTCTGCCCTTTTCCTCTTTCGACCGAGCTGGATTTCCGACAACCTGGTGGTAGACTCGGCAAGATCCTGCTCGAGAATATCTGTGGTCCCTCGCTCGCCGTGAACTGCAATTGCGGCGCCGTCATTGGCGACTTTTTTGCGTCGCTCTGCGTTTTCGTTTTGGGTGTCGATGGCATCGAGAGAGGTGAGGAATTCATTGAATGAGGCGTGTTTACTTGCTTCTGTTCCCCCAGGGATGGAATTGAGGATTCCCCCAAACTTGAAGAGCACGCTGGACTTATTAACTCGACCGTTTCGATAGTCTGAGAGCAAGGATTTGTGCTGAGAGGCGAGATCCTCGCTAAAAGCGGTAGAGGGTTGATTTCCAAGTGCTGAGGAGTCTCCGAAATCCGGGAGAGGAGTGGAGGTGAGTCCTGAGTGGGAGGTTGATTTTTGTGTCGAACTCGCTGTCTGACTCGTTTCGGCAGAGGGTCCGATATCCTGTCCTCCAGAGGCCGTTTGCGTCTGATCACTGGCGGGTTGGACATGGCTCGATGCGAAACGACTGGCTAAAGAATCGCTGGGGTTTACCATGCCACACACAACTCAAAACTCTCCAAATGAAATTTAGTTTAAATTGATGTTTCGAAGAAGTAAGTTGTGACGAAAGATGAAAACGCTGTGGCCCGGAGCGCTGAGCGGAAAGAAAAAGGACGAGTGATGAGAACATATCACTCAAGTATATCTGAAAGGTAACAAATACTAACCTGGGGGGAAGGGAAGGACGAGTGAGGAGAATCCAGAGATTCTCAGGCTCTGTCTCCCTTGCCCCAGGCTGCCTCTGTTTCAGATAAGCCCCTTTTCGCGTGAGACCATCTTATCACGACCACGACGCGTCCCCAATCCAAAAGCGGAAGTTTATTTGTTTGTCTGTTGGACGCGTCGGTGGTCATGAGACGGACTCGCTGACCACAGCTTCTGGTCCCATTAGACTTGAGTAAACTGTAATTTTAAACTCGCTTAAATTGGGGTGTCACCGGTCACGGGTGGTGACTAAATATTAATATTATTGAGGATGGCGCGACTCCCTTGCCCCTATCAAGCCCCTATAGCTAACGCGATTCGTTAACCACGCGTATGTACACGCTTTGACCATTGAATGACACTAGTACTTCGAATCTGAGTCCCACACCTACGCTCACATCATTTATTATTTAGCTGCTAAGTAGTAGACACACGTTTACATGTATGTACTACATGAGTTGCAACCAGCACGGAATTCGCCGACATGATTGAATTCGTCTTTATTCATGATTACACCTGAGTACATACTGATGGAGTGCACTGGACACATGGACTTTACAGCAGCCAGTGCATTCAACTCTAGTACTATCACTCTATTCCACCAATACACAGGTAACCAGGCCACGGATCTGAACACCATGGCACAGGTAAACGATCAGCCAGTCGCCGTGGAGAACAATGAGCATTGGAATCTTGAGTTGTGAGTTGACATTCGAGCGAACCGTCACCCCGCTTACCGTACATTCACACCCGAGCAGGTCACCCCCATCTTCAATCGCCTGTCATTGGTCTACACAGACATTGTACGTTGGCGAAGATCTTTCAAGAATGAGAGACTTCCCTCGATGCCATTCGCTGTCTGGGTCTACAACCACTTCGGGCGAGCTTTACCTCTTCGGTGGCTGTTGTTGGGGTGCCGACAGAAAATTATACGATGCATATATATATGTATATGTCATTTCTACCAACGACAACTCGGCTAGGTGCATTGAGACCACAGGGGACGTTCCATCCGCCCGCGAGGGGTATGTCAATGCCCTTATAGACAATTTTCTCGTCATATGGGGCGGAAATACAAATATGGGATGGATATCTTCTGAAAAATGCGATGACAGCCTTTATCTTTTGGATATGCGTGAGTTGGTTGTTGATGGGTGCCCTTTGGTTTCATAATATCTCTTTTATGCAGTTACGAAAGAATGGAAGCGACTCGATATTCAAACGCCAATACCAATGGAACGGCAGGGTCATACCGGTGTCATTGTCGGAACAGAGTTCGTTATGTTTGGAGGCCAATCAAAGGACGAGTATCTGAACGATGTATGGATTTTGGATCTACATACCTGTAAGAAAATATTAAGCGGTCTACACCAGCTACATTGTATTGATTACTTCTCAGTCCCGACAAAAGTCACCTGGGACCGCATTGAGCCCACTGGAGACATACCGTCAAAAAGGGCCGGTCACATCTGTGTGGCGCATGGGAATGAAATTTTCATGTAAGCAGGCTTGGTCCAATTTCAGTTTTATTACCGCTGCCTTTAAGCAAGAACCCTTCTTGATAGGTTCGGTGGGACAAATGGGTCTCACTGTTTCAATGATACCTGGTCCTTTAATATCAATACGCGCCGATGGTCTCAATTGCGATGTAGTTTTGTTCCTGAGGCACGCGAGGGGCATATTGCGGCTATTGTTGATGACATAGTTTATGTCTATGGTGGGCGCAATATTGAGAGGAGAGACTTGAACGACCTCATTGCATTAAAGATATCAAGTATAGCCCATTACTATGCCTTTCCCCGTCTTCTCATGCTGAAATCGCACTGGTCAAAAAAACAGGTTTGCAATGGTATAGGCTCCAGAACACCGGGACACCACTGTCGGCGGGGTCTGATCACGCAATGGCATCTGTCAATAAGAAAGTCTACATCTTCGGCGGAGAGTCATCCTTTGCCCCCTACACGGAAGAAGGCTTTGCACTGATTCACGTTTTGAACACCGGTGCGCTTCACCCATCCTTGTTAAATCCACATATTTATGTACAGAAGAGCATCTCGACCATTCAACCTTTATGACGAGCGCAATCGAGCCCGACGAGTATGTTCGAATGCTACCAAAGTGGCTAATTCTGATGCCGCTATTAGACTTTCGACACAATTATCCGCTGTTCTCCAAGATAAGGTCCTTTACAGGCGACTCTTGGGGTGTACCCTATCAGATGCACAAAGGCTGCTTGATTCATTCCAACATGTACGACTTTATCTCACCATTCCATTCCCGAACTTATGCCTTGAATTGGCCTTGAAGCTTCTCGATCAACCTTACCTTGAACTAAGTCTTCGCAAAAACCTCATTGTGGCAACTCAAAGGCTGGCGTCCAAAACAGGACTTTACCCTACATGTTATGAGTTGAGCGATGTTTCTCAGATCAGCGAATACCCTATCGCGGCGGGAGGTTTTGCGGACATATATAAAGGCATTCTTGGAAGCCAGGTGGTCTGCATTAAGGCGATTCGACTCTATCAAAAGGACCAGATTGAGCATGCGATCAAAGTCAGTTTCCTTCAGTGTCTTCATCATTGTCTGAATGGCCCCTTTCTGCTGTGTAGAAATTTTCGAAGGAAGCAATTCTATGGTGTCAGCTGTCCCATCCCAATATTTTAACAATTTATGGGATATATAAACTCAGAGGTCTTATCTCAATAGTGTCACAGTGGATGCACAATGGCGATATAGCTCTTTATCTGAAAAACACTCCTTCCGCACCACGGCTACCGCTGGTATGTTTCAATCGCCGTGACCATGATTATTCCACCCTGACCTTTTTACACCTGTTTCATAGGCAATGGATGTCTCTATGGGACTGTCATACCTCCATGACAATGGTATCATCCATGGAGATCTCAAAGGGGTATACGGCTTTCCCCCCTATTCATTTGCCGGTTTGGTTCTAATCCCATGATTCCCATTTACAGTCGAATGTTCTTGTTGATGATGCCGGGAGAGCAAGGCTGGCCGACTTTGGGATATCGTCAGTTTACGACCCTCAGATCATTGCATGGACGTCACAGCCTTCGAGTGCCTCGGAGGGCGGTACCGTGAGATGGCAGGCACCAGAGCTATTTGACATCGAGGCTGATATCACTGGGGCGAGAAATACCGTGGCAAGTGATATGTACTCCTGGGGGTGTGTCTGTTATGAAGTAAGCTCTCTATTTCTTCGCTCTACTGGTACCAACGTCGGTATAAAGATCTTTACTGGCGAAATCCCGTTCGCTCACATCAGTCATAACTACACTGTTGTTGTGGCTGTCAAATCTGGCTCCCATCCCATGCGTCCTGACCCATCGAGCTCATCTTGGACTTTGTGGGGATTGACGGAAGACATATGGGCATGTATGAAACAATGTTGGTGTGGCTCACCATCAGATAGGCCATCTGCCGCTACCATTGTGGCACGTCTGTCTGCATATCTTTCGGAAGACAACAGGAGAACCCTGTCAAATATCACGTCGTCTGCGGAATTGCGTAGCCGAGTCAGCAAGATGAACGCTGGAGATGTAGTCACCGTCGGATTCTTGAATCAGCTCCTCGGCGGACCACAACCCCCATTAAGCTCCCGTCCAATCCGTCCAATCCTCCGTCCAATCCTCCCTCCCTGCCCCCCTCCCCCCCTCCCTCCCTCCCCCTGTCCATTCTTCATGCCTCCCTCCCCCTCTCCCCCTCCCTCCCCCTGTCCATTCCTCTTGATGCCTCCCTCCCCCCCTCCAATCCTCCCTACATCCCCCCGTCCCATTTCCCCAGGGTTCTCCATGCCTCCCTCCCCCCCCATTTCCCCAGTGTTTTCTGCACTCCTTAGGAGTATGGAAGTGCAGTCTCCCGTCCATAAGTGGTCGAGGCACACGGCCTTTGGTGATGAGGGGGACGAGTTCAATGGATTTTCGTCGGGTCCCAACCCCTCTGAGAAGGAGAAAATTGAGTCAAACAGTTGGCAGAACACCATGGAAACTCCACAATCTCGCGAGGGAGGGTTGGAATACGAGCACAACTTCGAAAATCAGATTGAGCTTCTCATAAGGGAACTTGAGGTCTGGAAGACGCGACCAATGAGCTCGAAAGAAGCTAGAGCATCAGCAGAACCTCCAGTGGCAGGAGCAGACGGACATGACACGACCCAAGTATCGTTTTAGGCATGGGGGTGGAAGCCTGTATATTTTTAGTACAGGAACACTCAACACACCTGTGTCAACGTGAACGGGTTATATTCGTAACGACGTATGCGACGGGCGAGGTATGAAGTAAGAGATAAGGAAAAGGAGATGAGGCGAGCAGAAGGCTCGACCTCCTATATATATGTGTGACAGTCACTGCTTAGTAAGCGTAGGCTTACACCCTCCCCCCCTCTGAAAAATAGAAACAAAAGAAAAAGAAAGAGAGAGAGAAGCAGAAAAAAATACGTTAGTATAGTAAGAAACAATGCTCACACGGGTGCGTTAAAAACCCAGTGGGAAAAGCTACCAGTGGCCAAGAGACGAAGACGAAAACTATCTACGCCCATTTGCCACCCATCGATCCAACGCGCTCGAGTCTTGCAAGGAGGAGCCGGGGACCCAACGATCTTCCTCGGGCCCGCAACCAACGTATCGAACGAGATATTGAAGGCCACGACCACGCTTCCATTCGTCGACGACGGAAAGAATGGAACGGCCGGCGGAAGGTGGCGCAGACGCCAAGGAAGGAAGAGACGCACAACGTTCGGGGAACAGTGTATCGTCATTCTCAACAAACGGCAAAATTTCGGAAAAATGGTAAGTTGGGCACGAACGTTTAGAGGCAGTAGGCCGATCCAAAGTGACGGTTGACGCCTTCAAATTAATGCCAGTAATGCGGTATGGGCCGTCAAAGCGAGGCATGAGTTTAGCGGCGCGGTTTTCACCATTACGTTTGTACTCTGCACGACGATTATCAGTAGAAAGACGGACACGATCACCAATTTTAAGGGCAAAATTGTCAGATCGACCCTTGTTGGCCTGAGCAGCTTGAGCAACCTTGGCAGAAATCATGTTATCCTTGGCCTGAAGAAGGTCAACGTTCAGCCGTAGAATCGCATCCCGAGCCTTCTCAATATCACCCGCGACGGGGCCGCAGTCAGATAAAGGGGGAATGAGACGAGGAGAACGACCAAAACGCAGATGGAAGGGCGTGAAGCCCGTAGAACGATTCACCGTATTCAGCATTGCGAAGCGGACGCGTGGTAGGGCACGCGACCAACCCGACTGATTCCTGTCAACATGGTAGCGTAAAGCCTGAATAACAGTTTTGTTGGAGCGCTCGCTGGCTCCGTCGGTTTCTGGATGAAAGGCAGTGGACATTTTCAGAGAGACCCCAAGTAACGACTGAAATGATTGCCAGAACTTAGAAACAAAGAGCTTGTCCCGGTCACAAACGACATTGAGAGGCAAGCCGTTCTCACAGAACCACCTATCGAAAAAAATGACGGCGAGATCCTCCGCGGAAATATCAGTACGACATGGAACAAGTTGAATATCCGAGTTCAAACGGTCGGTCATCGTCAAGATACAGTTATACCCGTTATCTTCAGGAAGCGGTCCGACAAAGTCCATAGCAACAGAGTCACACCGCCCATCAGGGACAGGCAGAGGATGAAACGGGCCCGAAGGCTTCAGTGTACTCGACTTGTTTCGTTGACAGTCCCTGCACGATGGCACGTAAGCACGCTCAAGCTCAGAGCGCATATTTGGCCAGTAAAACGAGTGACGGAGAGCACCGTAAGTCTTGTCAAAGCCGAAATGGCCCAGTGAATCGTGAGCAAGACGGAAAAGACGTTCGCGGAGGTTAGAGCCGCGGGGGATGCAGAGACGATTGTCAATGAACCATAGTTCGTTGTCGAAGCGAACATTTGCCATCCCGCGACTTGCGACCTTTAGAGATGAAATCCAGGGATCCGACGCGTAACCGGCACGGATGTCCACAAGGAACGAAGGATCCAGAGAGACAGAAAACGTAGAAGTATCGGGTGAGCCAGTCGACGAAGCGTCGACCACTGATAGGGCAGAGGCAGAGTCCCGAGGAGACGAGGACGGAAGAGACATCACAGAAGCAGGAGAATCGGAAAATGGAGAAAGAGCGGCAATTACCCCCTCCTCACTTGAAGAAAAAGGTGTGGAAGGAAGACGGGAGAGAGAGTCGGCGACAGAGTTATCTTCACCACGGAGGTACACGATTTTGCAATCAAACTGAGAAAGAAATTCCATCCACCGAGCTTGTCGCCGGGACAGATCGCGCTGCTTGTCAAAATTCTCAAGCGTTTTGTGGTCCGTGAAGACAGTGAAAGGCGACCCAATGAGGTCGACGCGCCACTTGTGAAGGGCACGAATGATTGCCAGCAGTTCCTTCTCATGGACCGGATAGTTCAGTTCGGCACCTTTAAACGTCATGGAGTCGAAGGCAACGGGCCTCGCCTTCTCCCATGTTTCCCCGAAGGACAGCACAGCACCAGAACGAAGGTCGGAGGCGTCGGTGGTCACAAAAATATGCTTTGACTTATCAGAATGGTCAATAACAGTAAGGCACTTGCGACCAATGACGATGGATTTAATAGCATCGAATGCTTGCTGATGAGACTGACGCCAAGCGGGAAAGACGGTGTCACAGGGAGCGGTTGTCAGTTGGTTCAAGACGGCAGTGTGAGTAGCGAGGTCAGGCAGAAAAGAAGAGATGTAACGAACAAGCCCCAAGAAGGCACGAACATCCGACGCCGACTTAGGACGAGGCCAGTCAAGAATTTTCTGAACCTTGCGGTTATCGGCCTCGACACCGCGAGCACTAACGTGATGGCCAAGAAAATCAATCTCGGTACAGAACAACTTAGATTTCTGCAAGTTGCAGTACAAACGAGCCGCGCGGAGGGCATCAAGAACAGTACGAACATTACGTTCGTGTTCCTCGACAGAAGAGGACCAGATCACAATGTCATCGAGATAAACATGACAAATTTTGCCAATAAGGTCGCGAAGCGCGTGGTTGACACGCCGCTGGTGGATAGCAGGAGCATTGCGGAGACCCATGGGCATAACGAGCCATTCGTACGAACCAAAAGGGGTGGATACAGCGGTAAGGGGAACGTGATCAGGGTGTACACGCGTCTGGAAGAACGCATTCGTCATATCAATGACAGCCCAAATCTTCCCTTTAGCACAGTCGTGTAAGATATCATCAACACGCGGCATAGTAAAGCCATCGGCGACAGTCAAGGAGTTCAGCGTTCGGTAATCGTTAACCCAGCGAGGAAGAACAGAAGGATCCGCTTTAGGGATGATAAACGCAGGGGAAGCATGCGGCGACGAGGAGGGGCGGATGCGACCAGCGTCAAGATGTTGTTGTATCAGCGTCTTGAACGAATCCCGGTATTTGCGCGGACACTGGTAAGCACGCGAAGAAATCTTGCGATAAGCTTTGTCAGAATCTTTCTTGAGGTGTATCTCTGCATATACGTCCGTAGGAAGGTCATTAGCATGAGGAATACATTCAAAGACGTCACGGAATTCAGACTTAAAAGCATTATCCAACTTGGAGAGACGATCAATTTCAGCCAAGTCCACGATACGGTCATGAATAGCAGCAATAACATCAACAGGCGCAACGGACTCAAAGAGTCCAAGGCGTTCGAGACGACGAAGGCGGGCGGCACAAACAGTCTTGAGTTCAGAGAGCATGACCTTGCGATCAGCGGCCACACGACGGACGGCGGCCATTCCCAGTAGGCGGGGAGGCTTAGGAGGCTTAGGCGGCGGCGGATTCAAAAGATCAAAATTGTCATTTGATGTATCGATCATGGTTCGTTTACTAAAATTACAGGTGATGCAGTTCTTTGACAGCCATGGAAGTCCAAGTATAATGGGTGAACAGAGGTGCGGAGCGACAAGAGTGATAACAGAACGGGAGTGCCAGCGGCCATCCGGTGAATGTACACGGAGTTTAACGTACTGAGTGAGGTGAAAAATCTTTCGTTCGGACGATGAATTTGACAGTGCGACGGAAACAGGTTCAGGTTTGGGCAAAGCGAACGTGCGGAGACCAAGATGCAAAACTAATCCTGCAGATATAAGCGTCAGATGTGCACCAGAATTGACAAGAGCGTCAACGGGAACAGAAGCATTGACCCTAGGGCCATCGACAACACAACGCCAGCGGATATGATTTGAACGGTAGTCACTTACAGATAAGGCGGGATCCGAGTCAGACTCGTCCACCTCCTCAATGACGGCAGAGGGAATGACAGCGGCGACGGCGTCATTCTCGGTATCGCTGACCCAATCAGCAGCTGTAACGGCAGCGACAGCCTTCCCCTTCGACGAAGAGGAGGCCCTCGAAGTGGAAGAGGAGGAAGCAGCAGCGGAGGCAGATGAGGACGCAGTCCACGACGGAGGAATGAACAGAGAGAAGGAGGCAGGAGGGAACCCGTTAGGGCACGACTTGGATGTATGATCGACTCCGGGTTGACGGCACTTAAAACAACCCCGATTCTCCTGAAGATAGGCGCGCTCACGTTCAGTGAGGGCCTTGAGACGCGGAGTGTTGGCGGCGGACGAGCCAGAGTTGGACGCAGCAGAGTTAGGACGGGTGGGCGCCGCCGAGCCCCGACCACGAGACGACGAGCTGGACGAGCTGCCGTTGTTCGTGATCGTGGCGAGCCTCTTGCGGGCCACATTGTCCACCTCGCTGTGGATACGTTTAAGTTCGGATTGACGGGTCTTGTCTAGCGACGCGAGAGCGGTGATGTACGAGTCAGAGTCGGAAGCAGCAGCGTGGATGCCCTTGCTACGGGCGAGTTCATATAATTCAGGCGAAAGACCGGACTTAATGCGTGCGATAAGGGCTTTGTCGTCGAGAACGTCGGTAGTATTCTTGAGCATCATGTTCAACTCGATAACTCGAGACGAGAATGCCTGGAATGAGCCGTTGCGCGACATTTTCAGTCCAAGTAATTCCCGAGAGACAGGGTCAGCCCAATCATCGGGAAGGAACTTTGAACGGATCCGATCCATAAAAGCGTCGAAGGAGAGTTTAACCACTTCGTCGTAATGATTGTCAAGATCACGACGGATAAGAGGGTCGCAAAAAACTGCAACCGACATCTTCGCTTGGTCAACGGGCGCAATCTTCTTGTGCAAAAAGAACTCGCGGAGTGCAGAACGGACGTCGTTAAGAGCCTCGGGCGTGATCACGCCCTTCGTGACAATGGGAAGCTTCGTGGGATTAGACTGTTCCACACGAGCAAAGTCGGAATTAGCATCTGCAGAAGACGAGGTGAAGTTGTTGGCAGAGGACATGGTAACGGGTGCTGGAGACGAGCTAGAATCAGAACTGGAATCGGAGTCAGACGGCGACGAGAGAGGCGAAGACAAAGGTGCCGGTGTGATGACCGGGCCCACTTTGATCTTCTTAGATTTCGACCTTGTGTTGGGACCGGTCGGACTTGACTGAGGTGATTGAGACAGTTTGTTCAACTGTGAAACTGTTAGCATGCTTATATGCGTATATGAACACACAAAAACGGCGGACGGCGGCGGTCAACAGTGACAGATAAGCGGAACGTATGCGATACGGAAGTAAACGCGTGAGACGGAAGTAAACGCGTGAGACGGAAGTAAAAAGGGACGGAATCAAACGGAGGCAAAAGGACGGATGCAAAGTGAGACTGATACGCGCCGTTGATAGGCGACGTCGATGCTGTGCTATGACAGTATGCCCTGCAAGAGAGAACTCTATGGCACTTAGCTGCAGCAGGAGATGAACGCAACGCGTAACAGCGTTTATTCCACAGATAATTCACGACTCGGCGTGAAAAGAGCCGCGACGTCTGATGACGTGGCAGTGAGAGCGAACGTTCGACGTTGAAAAAAAAGTGGAAGCCTGTATATTTTTAGTACAGGAACACTCAACACACCTGTGTCAACGTGAACGGGTTATATTCGTAACGACGTATGCGACGGGCGAGGTATGAAGTAAGAGATAAGGAAAAGGAGATGAGGCGAGCAGAAGGCTCGACCTCCTATATATACGTGTGACAGTCACTGCTTAGTAAGCGTAGGCTTACACCGGGCTTTCAAAGGATCCCGACTTTATTTGTCGCCTAGATAGGCACTGTCACGTCTCGAATCAGAATGTGATGAATACAATATGAATTTCAAGGAAGAGGTCATTATACTGTAATGTCCTGTGACTGTCAGAAAAGTGGGTGTGCGGTAGAAGATGGGTAAAAGAATAAACGAGGGAAGTCATGACTTTGAGTTGGTACCCCATGATGTTACGAACATCACATCCATCCCAAGTCCGCGTCCATAAGGTTCTCTCGTTTGTCCATTTCTCCACTTTTGCGATGGATTGAGCAGAAATAGGAGATACCTGAAAGATCAACCATGAGCTTGATATACCACTAACAACACGATGTCAACACACACCCTGGGCGACGGGTCTCTATACCACGCCTGAAGACGACTTGCAGGGGCTCAACCGGAGAGGAACGCAATGAAAAGAGAGGAAATAAACCCTCTATTTCCATTTGGTCGCGACCCAAAACTCTGCTTTGTAGATCCACCTCATCATAGCGTTCGGATCTCCCGTGTACTCGCACTCGACCGTCCTTCTCGCATGGAGATCCCCAGCATCGACATCTCCATCCTGAATCACAAAACCGATTTCCTCCGCGGCGCGTATGACTTCGTCAAGGCTCAACTCGAGCTTCGCGTGACCACCAGAAGTCCACAATAGAGGTCCCAAATTGATCCACGTTCCACCTGGTCGTAGGAGCGAGTATATGTGTTCCATCGTGGCAAAAACGTTCAAAGAGGTGTCGATAAAGAAGAGGGTGACGATGTAGTC
>JABAJT010000118.1:0-13512 GCA_018850275.1 Tephrocybe sp. 9174TJB
TTTCCTCCAGACCGTGCATAAATTCTTTAAGACTGGCTTCCTTATCCTTTCCGGTCTTTTCTCCTCCGGATGAGTCGAGAAGGTTCAGAAGTCTTGGCTTGATCAGAACAATTGAAGGGTTGCAAGCTGTACATGTGCCTGCCCACGAAATATGCCAGAAAAGGCCAGAAACGCGATCATATTATTCCGGAGAGTCCGGAGCTTGAACGTGTTGGGTTTATGCTACGCGAAGATGATAAAGAGAGTGTCTGACGAGTTTTCCTTTCCTCCCATTCCCCGTCTCACGACACAATCTGTTATAACTGAATCGTTGAATTCATCCTAGTCATTCGTTTTTACAATGGTTGCCGTTACCAAGATCCTTGCCGCCTCCGCCACGCTCTTCTTGGGCGTTCTTCCTGGTCAGTCATAGTTCTCTTCAGCGTGCGGAAAAGCAGCTAATATATATTGATATCCATATGATTAGTCCTCGCGGACCCAGTCCCCGCGCCAGTGACGGCCCAAGTTTCCAATCCTCTGTTGTTGAAACGCGCCTCCCCCTCGGTCGAACTTGATGGTGTCCCTGAAAAGTGCCAGGACCTCTGCAAAGCAAGCAATAGCAAAACCTCCGTATGTCGTCTTTTTAATCATCCATTTCGCTCACCACTGACAGGTTCCCTTGGTTGTCCTATCGTTAGAAATGCACGAATGACAAATGTCTCTGCGTAGATGACACAATGCAGGCGTTTGGAAAGTGCCTCTCGTGTGTAGTGACTCAACCGAATCCTCCAGTGGATAAGGACACAGCCCAGAAGGCTATTGATGGTACATTTTGTTGTTTCGTACACTTTTCGATCAGTTCCTAATGATGCGTGAAATTTACAGCGCTTACCGATGTCTGCGATAAGGAGGGCTTCAAGGTGAATGATGTGAAATTGGGCCAGAGCTCCGGTGCCATCCGTCCTGCTATGATGGGTGTTGGGGCACTCGCTGGAATTGTTGCGGGAGCATTCGCTCTCGCTTGATTGCTCTCCGTCCGGATGTATGGAATTGTAGTTATATTCACTAATACCAATTTGCGGCGCCGTTGTGTTCTTTCCTTGTCCAGTATGAGTCAATTTTTAGCCACAAATGCAAATGAACGTGGCAATAGCAGTGCGCCACATCAGGTATGCGCTAGTGCGTCAAATTCAATCATTAATGGTGGCCAGTTCAGGCGGCGGTGTAAAGTGCACTTACCATGATTTCATGATACTGGTCACTACGATGCAACGGGGGGGTCAAAATCCCGACCCTCTCACACGAGAAGCACCCTCACTGGAAAATACATTCTGGCCTGGAGAACAGGAGTAGTCAGGATCATGTAATCGATGCTACTTTGTGCTATCGCACTCCCTAAAGAAACCTTCTACATAGATATACATCCACTGCAGTGAAAAATGAAAAAGATGATGGCGGATTCAATCATTCTAGAGACCGTTGAGGCAGATGCTGATCGGCAGACATGACGTGCGCCTCGAGTTCCTGATGGCAATGAGATGAGATACGAACATTGAGCGGGTGAAAATTGACAAACCTCGTGCGTCGAAAACACCTGCCCACAAGGTTCGTTGCCATCGTCGTCAACCCTCCAACCACACAGATACACTAGGTCCTCCCCCTCCACAACGCTCTTCACCTTGCATAGATCCGCATTAAGCACCGCCACTTGTTTCCTCGAGCTGCTCAACTTCAAAACCAGCTCCTCAATTTCTTTCTCCTTGTCGTCAAAGTCGTCCCGCAAATCTGCAAGTTGTGTCTTCAGAACCCGGTTATCCTTTGCCAACTCGGCACAACGAGCCCTCAACTCGGGTTCTTCTCCGGCCCTCCTCCTGATCTCGTCATTTGTCCGTACATCCTTCTCCATGATGAACAATGCCAAGCGCTTGTACGTCCTGACATCGTCCTCCAAAGCCTTGATACGTGCCATAAATGTCGCCTTGACCATCTCAACCCCGCTCTTTGCTTGTTCCTTGGCCACCTCCGCCAACTCTTGCAGCTGCGTGTTCTCCTCGCGCACGCTGGTTACGAACCCAGACGCCTTTGCATAATGCTCTCGGAAGAACTCTCGATCTTTTTCTGCGCTTTCCTTGCCCCGAATGAGCTGTTCTACGCGTTTCTCACCCTCCGCAAGTGATTGCTTGGCCACCTCCAAACTTTCTCGGGCAAGCTGTAGTTCGAGCTCGAGCTCCGCTTCGTGAGATCGCGGAGCTTGAGCAGCAGCCGCCAATGCTTCGCGAAGTGAAGTAATTTCTTTGTTGAGTTGGATGTTCTCCTGTGATTTCTCGTTAAGCAGTGCCAGCGTAGCGACAAAGTCTGGATTATGATCTGGCTCCTGAGACTAGATAGCAATGAGTTCAGGAAATGGCCGTCAGAATAGAAGTGAGACTGACCTCAATGGCTGGCGGTGACGGAATAGGAGCGGTAGGAGGCAATACAATATTCTCCTTGGAAGCCATCCGCTGAGCAGAACGACCACTTTTCCCGCTTGACTTTGAAGAACGTGAACGCGAACGGCGCACGGGCTCGTGTTCCGGTGAGCTACCCTGAGGTTCAAGGTCTGGTTCCGCAGGCTAATAACGCAATCGTCAGCAAAAATCCCAGATGAGCCATGAATTAATGATCTCACCTCTGCGGGGACATCCGCTGGAGGTTCTACTTCCCAAGCCTGGCCTATTTCAACCTCATCCATGGGACGTAATTCTGCGGCTTCCATTAAGATATCTTGAGTCGACTCTTCTTCTTCCTGACGAAGGTCGTCCCAATTTCTCTCTATATCGTCCACATCCATTGTTTCTTGCGTCGCATCTTCTTCGTCTTGTAGGTGCGACTGCAACCTAGATGATCGATTCCTGGACTTCTTCTCCTTCTCCCACCATATGCTAGAAGACTCCTTCGTCTTCTTGAGTTTCTCCGTCACGTTATCATCAAGGTCTCGACGACGACGCCCGTTCTTCCCGCTTACCAGCTCATTCAACGTCCGCCTCTTGCCATTAGGTAGCTCCCCATCATACTCGCGCTGCCGCTTGACTCGCTCCTCGCGAGCGCGTGCTGCCAGTTGCTGGCCTCGGAGCTGCACCACCTCCTCAAGTCGCTCTGCAACATCACCTTCATCGTCGGTAGCAGGCCGCTCTTCACCAGAATTCTCCTCGATGACCTCCTTTGCCTTGCCTTTCCCCTTCCAGCGCGCTTTTTGCGCCGCTGTTCCGCGTTTCGAGCGACCCTTTTCAGGAGAGCTGAATTGCTCGATCGAACTAACGAGCTCTTCCACCTCTGCGGCGTCGGAATCTTCCGCATTTGTTGCAGTTCGTGCATCTTCAGGTCGACTATTCGAAGTCGAAGCTACGCTCGGCAAGTGAGGTGTAAATTCAGATGGCGATAGTCTAGGGATAGGACGAAGCCGTCCGGGGTTTGCTTTCCCACTCTTGATAGTGCTCGACCTGGAAGGCACATTCTGTTCCGTCGTCTCCGCCTCCTCAAGTTGCTCTTCATTCACTTCTAGGTGGGCCTCTAACGATGGGTGATGGAAAGAAATATCGTCCACCAAGGAGATGTGAGACCTGGACCCGGGGGTACGTAGCTTCATCTTAGAAACAAGAGAAGACCGCGCAGGTGTGGCCGGTGGCTGAATAATTTCTGTGGAAGCGCGTGAGGGTTTGGGTGGTGGTGCACGAGTTTTGGTAGGAGTATCGGAAGGGCGCCTGGGTCGCTCCTCTTCCTGGCTGGAGACAGGTTGTGGTGCAAGTGGCGGTTGCCGTTGTTGCGCAACTTGTGCCTGGGATTGTGATTGAGACTGAGACTGTGTATTGTTCAATGATTCCGTCTCGGTTTCTGGCACCACACCTTGGCGGTATGAGTCCTCTTTGGCGCCGTTGGAATGTATTGAAGCACGGCCACCATTACTGGGCCGTGATTGGGGAGCATTGGAATTGACATACTTGTCGTACATTTCTCGTACGATGTGTTCTTCGTCATCATGAGCTTCGTTTTGAGGGGATTCCAATTGCGGTGAGGGTGAGTTATGAGCATCTTGAGGCACCGGCGAAGCAGCTGGCGAAAGGACTGGAGGCGTAGGTATAGACGGCGATTGTAGTCGTGGATTTGGAACCACCATCTCAGCTTCGTCAGAGGAAGAGGTTGGATCGGAAGCGCTTTCTGAAGACCGTCGTCTCTTCTTCTTGGAAATTGGGGTCGACAGTTTACCGGACTTGAATTTCATATATCCAGGTTGAGGAACTGGTGTTTGTTCGTGAAGCGAAGGACTGCGCTGAGGAAGCGCTTGGCTCTCGGCTGGTGGAGCCGCAGGCGCTGAACGTTCCCTTTCCTCGCCGTTACTCTCACTGTCTTCTTCCTCCTCCATCTTGACCGCTTTCTCGAGATTGCTTGCACGCCTGTTCTCTTCGACCTCGGGCATGAAGAATATAACTTCATCCTCATCGTCGGGCGCGGGCTTTTTCTTTCTCTTTCCACCACGCGAGCGCTTTTCCACATTAAGTTTCCGTTTCTTCTTGGGCACTGCTTCCTCCTGCTCTTCACCTTTCGAAACAGTACTTCGACTGCGCTTTCTTTGATTTGGCGTAATACTCGGAGGGCCAGTAGTGGCACTTTCAGCTCGCGTGCTCAGTTTACTTGGCGTATACGATGAATCTGCGGAAACGCGTGTAGCTCCTGCCACGCGTGAGACTGCTGATATACGTGCACCTTTCGCGCCTGTGAAGATATTGTAAGTCAGAAAACAATGTAATCTAGCGACTTACCATTCTTCTTCTTCTGTGCCTTCTTGCGCTTCCACTCATGAACAAGGTCATCGGTACAGTCCGATTTAAGGACCCAACTCTGGGCCCATGGCTTTTTGGTGCTGGGATCAATCCCGGCCCACCGAACCTTGTAACGTTTGCCTTTCTCAGCGGTAATCTCCACAACTTCCCATAAAAGTTCATCGTCGTCGTCTTGTGCAACGAATTGTGACTGTGAGTCACGTTGAAAGTCCTCGACGTCAGAGTCCGACATGTTGTCTGAATAAACTTCTTCAGCTTTTGCAGTAATCGTTATAACTTGCTTACCGTCGCGGTCAAAGTAAGTTAGCGACCAAAGACACGACGAACAACTGCCAAGATGAGCCTCAGAATAGATTTAATCGATGAAGGTGGTGTTCAACTGTTTCAACGCGGTCCGGGTCAATTCAACGAACAGATGATGATTACATAACCCGAACTCGTCTCAGTCCTGCACATCCACAACGCCTATTCTACACACTCTAATCTACTATACCGTCTTTTGGAAACGCGAGCCTCTTTCATGCGTCTAAGTCTCACTCAACTCCTGGCAGCCATCGCCGTTGCTAGTCTTCAGATGAACGCCGTTCTTGCTTCCGTTTATCCAACCCACCCGTACTCTAAAACGAAATTCTTCTCCGGAAAACCCGCAGTAATTACCTGGAAGGACGACTCGCGAATACCCCATCTTAAGGATATGTCCCCGATGAACATTGAGCTCTGGAATAACTCTGTACGTCTTTCTCGGATGAGCAGATTCTGGATTCCTTGCGTGCCTCTTTCGAGAACGAGAATATGACATGATGCAGCGCACATTCATGTCTAGCGTTACAGAGTCTGAACACAAAAAGGCGAGGTGATATTGACTATGATTGGGATCTTTCATAGAATTATATCACTACGCTCGCGAAAAACATTCACACAAAGGCCCGGTCGCATACTGTATCAATTCCGTCTGGTTTAACCACAGGATCGCACTAGTGAGCGATCCTCAACCCTCCTCTTACACTCAGCAATGTCTAATCATCTCACAGCGCGTTGATCTTCAACATTACGGACCCGCCTTGCACGATCTGGAGCGCCGATTTCACGATAATCTCTGAAGCACAGGACTACCTCTTCCCTGCTAGACCTATTGTCAATAGTACTTCGTCGGCTTCAGCATCCTCGACTTTCGATCCCGCTACAGCGCCGACTGCTGTTCACACGAACCCTTTAGGTGCTTCTCCGGGCAGTCCTTACCGAGGTGGCGGCGATGGATCTTCAAAAAAGGGCACTGCGATGAAACTTTTCGACACGACGCAATTACGTCTTCAAAGTATCCTTGTACCTGCGCTCGTTGGCATTCTGATGACGATGTAGATGTGAATGAATGATACTGTCGCACAAAAATATGTACTTTTCCTGAAAATGTATCATTAGCACTACATGTACAATTTGAATGTCTGTTTTTTTCTGGGGATAAAAACTGAGATGGGATCCGGACATATAACGAGCGTTAGCATATTCACGCCGGTCATGGTGTGATGGATAAAGCGCTCGGGTTTCCTTCTTAAATCTAGTGGATATTAAGCCGTTACAGATGACAGACGAGGACGGCGATAGTAGCGACGTTATTAGGGTAGTGTTAGCAGGTATGGTTGGTCATCACATATGGATCGCCTTTGAAGATGCCGCCATTGCCGCCTCCTTGAATGCCTCGCTGAGTGTAGGCTAATTAAAGCATGTCAGTTGGAGCATTCAGAACAGATGATGGATTAGAACATACGTGGGCGTGACATGTACGAGCAACATCCTCAGAGCTGGCACCGTACTCCATAGCAAGGACACCCTCTCCGATCATCTCACCAGCATTAGGGCCTAGAAAGAACGATTGGTTATCGATAATAAAGCAGTAGTGCGTTGGGACGACTTACCGATGATATGAGCGCCGAGGATCTTGTCAGTCTCCTTCTCAGCGAGGATCTTGACGAAGCCCTCCGCGTCCAAGTTGGTCTTGGCACGGGAGTTCGCAGAGAAGTTGAATTTGCCGACGTTGTACTGCACACCCGCCGCCTTGAGCTCTTGTTCAGTCTTGCCAACCCAAGCAACCTCAGGATGGGTGTAAACGACGGATGGGATGGCGTTGTAGTTGACGTGACCGTGGCCGCTCTTGATGTATTCCACCGCAGCAATACCTGAAAATAAAATTGAATTCAGAAACATGTTGCACTCGTGTCGTTCATTCGTACGAACCTTCGTCTTCAGCCTTGTGGGCCAACATAGGTCCGAAGGTGACATCACCAATGCACTTGATGTTGCTGGCGGAGGTGTTGAACTGGTCGTCGATGATGATGCGTCCTCGGTTGTCAAGCTCGACACCGGCAGCAGCGAGATTGAGGCCTTCAACATAGGGACGGCGACCAATGGCGACGAGGACAACGTCGGCTTCAATCGTCTCCTCCTTTCCACCCTTGGCAGCCTCGGCCTTGAGGTAGACCTTGCCATCCTTCTTCTCAGAAGAGAGGACCTTGGTGTTGAGCTTGAACTTGAGTCCCTGCTTCGTCAAGAGACGCTGGAATTGTTTCCTTGATCATTGTCAGGGTCATATTCCGCGGTGATAAAAATGGCGGAACTCACGCAATCTCCTCATCAATACCAGCACCACCGATACCACCGAGGAACTCAACCACGGTGACTTCAGCACCTAATCGGCTCCATACACTGCCCATCTCCAAACCAATGATACCACCACCAATGACGACAAGCTTTTCAGGAACTTTCTTCAGCGACAATACACCAGTCGAGCTGACGATCTGCTCCTCGTCAATGGGAATGCCGCCACCTGGGAAGGGCGTCACTTCCGATCCCGTCGCAATGACGAAGTTCTTGGCATCTACTTCGGTTTTGCCACCGTCGAGAAGATCCACAGAGAGTTTTGTCGGGGAAAGGAAGGAACCAGCACCCTTGATGTAGTCGACCTTGTTGGACTTGAACAAGAACTCAATGCCCTTGGTCAACCCAGTCACAGCGTTGTCCTTGGCTTCGAGCATGGCAGGGAGGTTAAGGCTAACACCAGTCACTATACCCGCATCTTCAGTAGCCGTCGACGAGAGACGAAAATTAGTGACCCACCATCAATACCGCGCCTCTTCAAGTCATGTTGAGTCTGGTGGTAGATGTGGGAGTTGTTGAGCATGGCTTTTGAGGGAATGCATCCGACGTTCAAACATGTACCACCGAGTGATCCACGTTTCTCGACACATGCAGTCTACGTCGCTCGCGTTATTCAACGAAAGAATTAATGATTACTCATGAATGTCACGTACCCTCAAACCGAGTTGAGCAGCCTTGATGGCAGCGACGTAGCCACCAGGGCCTAAGATACAGGTCAGTAGACAGTTCGTTTGATTTACACCGCACTCACCTCCTCCAATGACGACAACATCGTATGGCTCAGCAGCTGTGGCAAGCCCACGCTTCCAGCTTCCAAGCTGCAAGCTTGTCTGGCGGAATCGCCTTCCTGCAGTCTATAAACTTATGAGAAATGCCAGTAATCCGTTTAAAAGAATGCAAACCTTTTGAGCTATTCTCTGTACACTGAGCATGACGAAAAGTTTTGTGCGAAGTTGAACGGAATTGCTCGGATCCTGTTCTGATGATCACGTGAGTCCGGCCCGGAACATGCTCCCAATTAGCCGATCGCTTACCTTTGCCTCTGGACTAAAAGTGCGCCACCTTGTAATAGGATTCATGAGGATATTTCTGAAGTTAGATAATGTCATAAAAATACTGGGCGAATTATGGAGCATTGGCATGGTCCTGCGGGAACTTTTGTATTATGACAGAATCTCAGAAATTGATATTCACTTGTTAGCGCTTGCCATCATCAATATTACCGAAAGATAGTAGAAAGACAAAAAGACCCTGACTTTTGAAAATCTCGAATCTACATATAACTAACGCAAGCGAAACAATTCCTTAAAGTCAACAACCTGATCAATCTTATAAGGTAGGGGCATTTTCGAAATAAATATTATTTGGTGAATTATTTATGCCATATTTGGGCATTCCATGCAAGTTATCCGAGTTACCCCTTCAACTTCAACCACCATTCTTCGTAACGACATCCATCGCCCTCCCGCCTCCTTTCTCGCAATATTGGCATCTAGAGACCTTTTTGAAGGCTTCTGTGCTGAAAACAGTGGAACGAACGGGTGTAGGGCTTGACCTGATGCATGTCTCTCTCATGGTATCAGCGCAAACTACGGTTGGCGTCACTTCTGAAGAGCCAGGGAGGCGAGGACGAAGAAGGGTTGGCTCTTGATCGCATTTTGCATGGGCAGAGCGTAATTGGAAAGACTGGTATGTTTTCAACTCCACTTTGCTTGATTCAGCATGGAGCTTGACGCGTCCGAATTAGCCAAGACGACCGAGATTGACGCGATTAGATTCAGTGACAAAGACTTGATAGTAGCAGGGGCACTGGAGTATGGTCAATTTGGTGTGGTACGTGAAATTTACTGTACGGCATAAGGGTCGGCTTCAACGCAACCTCGTAGATCTATGTGGTGACATGCAAGCTTGATGGTCGCGTGTATGTTCGGAAGTCTATCGACAAGAAGTTTGCGCTCAGAAATTGTGGTGTATGAGCGACTCCTCTACTAAGACTTACGATTATCGCACTAAACCTCTGCATTCTAGCAATGCTCACCGCAAACCGAACGAGATATTTTACTCCAGGCGCGCACGACCAATTCGCAATGGGCCCCGCATCTCCTTTGCGCATTCCAGACATCGACTCATCTCAACCTTGTAATGGATTATGCAGAAGGAGGAAACCTATGGGATGTCTTGGAATCGAGTCCTCTTGATGGCAGAGTCAAAGAATCTGATGCGATGTGGTGGGCTCCTCAGCTTGTCAGCGCGATTCACTGGTGTCATTCTCAGGGATTCGCACACCGGTAGGGCCTCATTTTCTCTAAACATGCACCGCCGTTTACCTTGTCCTTTAGCGATATCAAGCCGCACAACTTCGTTATGACGCCCGATGCTCACGTTCTCCTGATCGATTTTGGTTCAGCTGCCCCTCTACTTCCGCCTGATGCTACTGGGGCCCAGAAACTGCTGAAGCGATATTGCTTTGTTCCATGCGGAACGTGTGACTATATATCTCCTGAGATCCTTCAGGCCCATGAAGAAGCCCTAGTGGCCCTTGAGATGTCCGATAGCGATGCTTCTCAACTTGATGATGCTGAAGGATATGGGCGAGAAACGGATTGGTGGAGCCTAGGCGCGATGCTATATGAGATGGTGTACGGATGCGCGCCGTTCTTCGCCAAAGATATCCGTCAGACGTATCTGAGGATCATGGACCATCAGGTATGAGACTATCATATTTGCTTAGAAAGTGCTTGATCATATTTTCAGAAATATTTACGGTTCAACCATCAAAAAGCGCAAGTATCTGCGCAATTCCAAGATTTCTTACGTCAGTGAGTACAGATCTCTGTCATGATGATGCTTTGACTCGAGTTCAAACAGACTGTTAACTCATGCCGAACGTCGCCTTGGCCGACATGATGTTCAAGAAATAACTAATCATCCTGTATTTTGTGAAGTCAACTGGAACGATCTACCCACTCGTACGTCTAACAATAGATATCATATTGAACAACTAGTCATAGATCCTACCAGAACGAGCTCCGTCCGATCTTCATCTTCCACAATTTACATACACCGAACCACCGAAACTCGACCCTTCCCCTGCACCCGCCGGGCACGAGGTACAAGCAGACGAGAGTCATTCGCAAGGATTTTCTCAATTTTTCCAATTTACTGTTTTGTCATCCTCGCCGGGGTTATCAATATTACGTTCGAAATCGTCGCCTGATCCCCCTCGCCCGCCTGAGGAAGATGCTACTGCATCGTTCATCGGTTTCAGTTGGGGACCACCACGGGATGCATTCACAACCCAGAACCATCAAGACGACTTTATGGACGGGAATACCCTTTCCTACATGGATACCCCTCAACCGCTCCGTATCCTTTCCAGCTATCTCACCCCGAACCCTAAACACATCACACCCCGTATTTCGCGCCTACCTTTACCTCAAAGTACGCACGACAGATTTTCTACACCGGTTCGACCCAGCGCCATGTCGATGCCTGCAACGCTGCGCACAGGGACCGTCCGTCGTACGGGCGAGCGCCGTAGTGTCACTGACCGAGAGGCGATGCAGCAGCTCGTCGACTGCGTGGGCATGAGCGCTCGCAAAAAAGTGCTCGAAAGTGGCCGCAAACCGCGTATCCTAACAAACATCTCAAGACATGGGTCACTCACACGGAAGGAGTTGCGATTCACCGACGATACTATGCCCATTCCTGCTCCAGAACTTGCCGCTTTAAGTGATTCGACCGGCCCACGAGTGAAAGTTCCTCCCAAGCCCATTCTGGTTAATCGTAACGAGCCGGCGGCGTGGTCAGGCTCTGAGGATACCGATTCCGAAGGCCCACCTAGTCCGACGCCCCGTCCGGGTTCGGCGATGTCTACACTATCAAGACGGAGTGGGACCCCGACTGTCGGCTCCGTACGGCTAGCGATGATGGGTGACATGACGAGCACCAACATGAGCACGATAATTCCATCGAACAGGCGCTCGATGAATTTTAGCAGGTCTTTGGACCTGACTCAGTCATTTAGGAACTCCCTTTTGGACGGCCAAGCAGTGGGAAAGCAAAACAGGGCCACGGATTCCGTAACGTTTGACGATATGGAGGACAGGCTGGTGTCGTTATTTGGTGAAATCCGAGGGGTGGAGGAGCGTCTTGCAAAAGTTGCAACTATGATATAAATGATGACTACTTTATTATATTCCCTATAACCCGAGCTCAGGCAATGCAGGCATGTGTCATCCTCTGAAAGTCCAACAATACGGCCTCGGTCACCAATCTTGATCTCGTTTCCGCACTGAGCTGTTCCGCGACCACATTTAACCTCGCTCGGAGAGCTATAACGAATAATGTGAGTTCTCCGTATACCACCACGACGAAGATAGAGGGCAAGCGTACCAGCCTCTTCTGGTGATTCTCGTGTTGGAGCAGATGCTCCAAGCGCTCTCATTTCTGCGATGATAGATGCCTCGCGAGCTAGTTTTGCCTCTATGTCACGCCGCACGCTCGCAAGCTCGTCTTTGAGTTCATCGACCTTAGTAAAACTTCCGTTCATTGATCCAGGATACGTGCGAGAAATCGGGCGGCTCCATAGGTCGGGACTTTGACTACGAGGGCGCTTACAAGGAGTAGTTACTTCTGATGGAAGTGCGATATCAAATCGTGATCGACGCGTCGAGAAAATAAGTCCAGGAGGCATCTAAGAGGAAGTGGGGAGTGAGAAGAATGATGAGTGGGAAAATCTTTGGATGCAGTACTGGATCGGAATCTTCGGGAGACAGGGGTGCTGGTGGGATCTAGAAAGGATGTGTAGAAGCAATGGACCACCGTCTTCTGAAGGTGCTTACAACAGGTGATTCGACTAGGACCTTAATAGGCTATATATATATAAGGTCAGGAAGTTGTGTTTAGCTCCATAGAAATTTGAGCCGTACGGGAGGATTTGAATATCTTGAGGGCGAAATAGACATTGGGGCGTCCTAATAACGAAATTAGAAGGCTTTCATCCCTTTGTCGCAAGGTGACGCACCCATTGGGCGGGTGCGGGGGGAGACGGAATCGATGAACGCGCAGAGTCCTTGGAAGAAACGGGGGACTGGAGGAGAAAACTTCAACATAGGTGATGGACTACACGTTTCGAGACTTGCATCAGGAAGTGTGGGCTCGAGCGGTTCTGTTTTCGGTTTTCTAAGCTCTGAAGCCATATCGTCAAGTAACATCTGGGCCTTAGCCCTGGTGTCGTTGAAACTGTTGCTTCGTGAATCGTACACCATGCTGGATATGATGCTGCTATCAATGCTCTGTGGAAAAGGCGCGTTAGGTTTGTCAAATGACGCACGTCCCGCCGGGGTACTCTTGGAGACCTAGTCGACAACTATGACCAGATTGAAAAAGGTGTTCATGATGAAGTAGTGATGGCATACATCGAAAGCTCCTTCAATATTCGTTTTCGCGAAACTACCTCCTCTGGGCTAGTTATTCTTGCCGTCAAATTTTTGTGTAGGACCTGTCCGACGGTCATTGATAGTTGATAGCCCAGCATGTCATATCTACATACATTTCGAGGTGGGACCGATGACCACATAAATGAACATTCCCCTTTTCCGCCCGGCAATGACTTGAATATTGTATTCTCCTTCTTCGGGTGAGGAAGCTTGAGTGCTAACAGGTCCTCTCTCAAGATACTCATGGCTACGATGCTGCCAGAGTAGAATTGCCGTGCTTTGGGTCCATAGTAGTGAACGGTCACTACAAGATCAAGATGGTTAGCCATTGCATGACATGGAAATTTGAATGAAAAAAGTTTTGGTCTGCTCCGCCAGTGCTCGACTCGTCGTCAGCAATTGCGGCCACGTGATTTTCGTCATTGTCTATAGACCAGATTGGGTGTCTTTGGTTCAAGTGGCGATTGACCCGCCAGGGAATCGTTATCAAAAGCAATAGATGCCAGGGAGCAGAATTTATATACACATATTCGTTGAACATTCGTGGGTGATGACGCCCCTATAAATCTTGTACATAACGTCTAGTAACCGGCCGCGATCAGATAATCAGCCAAAGCTTCAAC
>JABAJT010000124.1:0-11380 GCA_018850275.1 Tephrocybe sp. 9174TJB
ACATTCCTGTCCATACTGCAAGGCCTCGATTAGTATGAACTTGATTAAAAAAAGAGATTTCATACCTCAGTTCCAGATGCTGGGAAACCAAACGCCGCACATTGTTTCACGCAAGCGAGGGCAGTGTTGTTGGTGGGCCAGATGATTTTGTAGGGGAGAGCACGTTTTCCGGAAGGCTCACTACAGAAATTTATGAGCCCATCGTTTTATCTTTATCCTATAGAACCCTTACCGAAGGCAGCCCTTGTATTCCCAGAGACTGGGAAGACCAGTCTTAAGCGGAGTAGGTACAGGGAGAGCCGTGACTTTGCCAGTAGAAGTGTACACGGAAAGCCGGTTTCCACCTCCGCAAGCTTCACTAACAAGCAATAATTTCAACATGAGCGAGACCAACACGAAAAAAGTCATCTTACGTCTTGTTTCCTCCGCATCCCGTATTACAAGTATTTTCAGCACCAAGTACAGCACCAGCAATGAGATTGTTTCCGCAGTCTGCATAGTTGTTGTCAGCGTTCGATTCAAGTCATACAGGAATCATTTACAGCACTCGGCTTTGTGTTGAAGTTGATGGTGAGCTATGGTTACAAATGGGGGGTGCAAATCACGTACTTCCAAACTCAACTCCTGCAAGGGTATAGTTTTGGGACGCGCAAGTCGTAACGCAACGTTCAACCGTGTTTTTCGGATCTACGTACTGTTGGAAGAGGAAAATACGGCCGAAAGCATTGTCACTGTTGGCCCCACACAATTATGATCAGATTTCATATTGATGAATGGAAATGACTTACACCCAACAACCAGCATAGGTGAAGTTGTCAGGGAGTCCTGAGGTGACAGGATTAACGGTCAGCCCAACGTTATCGCCTCCTAGTCCAGTTGGTGGAGGTTCTTTGCCGCTCCAGTAGAGGTTAAGGCGACCACCAGCACCACATTGCTCGAGCGTGTTACCTGTGCATGGCATGTTACAGTCCGCGGCAGCTGCAAGTGTCCCAGCATGGAGGTCATTGTCACAATCTATCGACCAAAGTTTCATTCATAAACTACGCCTTATGGTGAGACACAACGAGAAGGATGCGTACAACATTCAGCCTGGAGGAGTTTGGGTCACATACTCAATGATCGAGCTTATTTGAGATGAAGGAGGGCTGAACGCACGGAAAATTCAGTACCAGCATAAACGTAGCCTTTGGCGTCGCAGAAGGAGATGCATGAGGAGGCATTGTTGGTGCTGGTAGCGATCGTCGCAGCGCCAAGGGTTCGAACACCGTTCACGAGATCACTGGATGTAAGCGTTTGTCAGCGATGCTGTAATATTTGAAAATGTGGACAACAGACGTGTAGCAGCCTTTAGAAGTCCAGTTTCCAGGAAGGATGGTAGGAATAGCAAGATTTTGTCGGCGATGTTGCCGTGAGTGCTGAGTAGCATGATAATGGGCCAGGTCATGTTCATTATGGGCTTGAGTAAACTATAACACGAAGGTGGTCAGTTGTCGAGGATGAAGGATAGCGTACTACACCACGTACAGGAATGAGTAAGGCTAGAGCCAACGAGGGTGGTGGGATGATCATCATTCTACAACGAGGGAGTCTAGGGGAGCGAAATACCACTGGAGGCTTTTATATAGACGATGCTGATAAGTTGGGTCTAAAATAGAACCAGGAGTTTTTTAACGTGGGGGGCATCACCCAGACTTAGGACAAGAGCAGATTTTCGGGCTCGTGTCCGTCCGCATCCTCATGCTGAGATCGTCAGGTCTATCAGGTCTACTCTGGATGGAAGCTGTCAAAAGGATGTTGTCAGACGAGAAAGCAGTCAGG
The DNA here is from genome assembly GCA_018850275.1 of Tephrocybe sp. 9174TJB. Lineage (NCBI taxonomy): Eukaryota > Fungi > Basidiomycota > Agaricomycetes > Agaricales > Lyophyllaceae > Tephrocybe > Tephrocybe sp. 9174TJB. The sequence goes on from JABAJT010000124.1 coordinate 1,819, forward strand.
GTTTTTTTTGACGTACTCTTTCATAAAGTGGTGCGTACACAGTGCCCCCTGACGGTTCAATGAATGATATGATTGCGATGACTGCGATGTCCATGTCAGAAAAGTTACGGATTCGAATGTTCGTCTTCACATGTCGGCGAATGTCATCAAACTCCAAGCTGTGTGGTTATGATCTCGGCGACACGACGACCACTTATGTACATATACAGAACTTGTATTCGCATCTTTTTGGAGATATTAGAGGTTGTAAACAAGACGAAATCAGAAAACAAAACGGCATCGTCATTATGAATAAGTGTAGACATAACTTGAAAAAAACGCTCGGTCGACTCGTGTCCGCGTACGTTGTCGTTGCTCGCCGTTGCCCAGGGAGCGTCTTAAAGCCTAACACTGACCCATGGGTAACCGAACGGTCATGATGATACATGAGCAAGGAAACATGGTCCGCCGATGCGCGCACAATTTGCAAGTGATGTCAAAGGTACAGTCTCTTGGAAATAATCATTCTAGACGATGAGATGGTTTGAGTGCAATCAATAGTGATATGTCATATATTGCGACTGAGACGTATTAGGTCTGAGCGTCCTCTCGGATTCGTAGCAAAAGGCTACAAAACGCAAGACAAAACATCGAAAGAAAAAAGGAAAAATAAGACATGGATAATTCCATCGCAATGGCACATGAAAGGCATTTGCTAAGTGGAAGAGGATGCTGTGTGGCATGGTCGAAAGTTGAACACATGTAGTATGATGAGGAGGCATATGGAGGTGTTGGAAGGCACTCATCTGTTTGATGCCCTCCGATGATTCCATGCCGAGAAAATTGAAGTTGACATGGCCAACTGCGGTGATCGGGCACTCAGAGGAGGAAAGTCGGCATAGTTCGAAAAGACATAAGCCTGAGGCCAAAAATAAGCAAGAATATGCCATAAACGGCTTGTTTAATCCTGGTCAGAACTCGAGAAGGGCGCGGTGAACAGTCTCTCAAGATAATAAAGTTTGAGATTGAAAAAATATGGTCGGCGACTTGGCTGACGTAAGGAACGAACAGGAGAAGTCGTGCTGTCCGGTGGTTGTGGGGATTTGCAGGGTGTGCCCCTTGGGCAAAAGAAAGGAACGAGGCATCGTTGGCTGATATTGAGGATCCTGCAGGCGAAATTGCGGGTGGAAAGGGAGTCAGCACAACAAACAAAGCGAGCAGTCGGGGTTGCAATTTGCAAACTTGACGAAATTCTCCTCTGCAAATTCACTTGACGGTGAGCCAACTTTAATAGCTGATGCAGAACTCTAATATCTCATCATCCCTTCTTCCTCCACCGTCATGTCTATAGTCCCTGTGCCTTCCACAGAATGTCTGCAGCGCCCCAGCCCGCCTCGGCCTGGACGGAACCCCCTTGGTCCGGCTGGATAGAGACCACAGGCGATGCACTCCTCATCCTCGAGGCTGCTCGCAGAGGTCTCATTCCCCGCGTCACACGCAGGCTTGTCGACTCTGAGCGCAAGATGATATGCTCTGGCTCTGTCTTTGTCTTTGATGAGGACGAGAGTGGCATCAAACGGTGGACCGATGGCTTTTTCTGGAGCCCGAGCCGAATTCTGGGTAATTTCCTACTCTATCGAGAGACCGACAAGAGAGGGGCTGGACACCGTGCCAGTAAAAACGAATCATCCTCCGATGTCACCGAACAGCAGTATATCGACGGCGTCAGGCTCGAAGGTTCACTCAGTCGTCCAAAAAGCGACGATGCCCATCTCGGTGGGGCAGACAAGCAGCGTGAACGCACGTTGATGGGGAGCTTGACGAACAGTTACAAGTTCAAATCGGATGGCCTGATGAAAAAGGTTTGCAGTAGCCCATATGTTGCCCACCAACTAATCATAACACGCCTTTAGACTTTTTCCTTGACTATCGGCGGCGTATCACAACATTTAATATCCTACTATAAGATAGAGGATGTCCAAAATGGTCGTTTGCGGTCTCCGTCTTCTCTCCCAGAGTTGGCATCACTCGATATTAGCCCAGAGTACCTGGACAAGACCCACTTTCGTAACCCGCCCAAAGTGGAAATCGGGGTCGATGGGATCCCCCGCTATCGTGGTGAAGCAGATGATATTGATTCCTCACCGTCCTTACTTGCTACTCCTTTATCAACTGGACCTCCCCTTCTCACCGATGGGCGTATTGCGGACGGGTCGAACATCAGTCGACGTGGCAAACGGCCCGGCCCATATTCAGCTCCTGCAGGCATGAAAAGACCTCGACGACTCACCAAGTCGGGCGAACCAATGACACCGCCTGAACAGCCTGCAGTTCTTCCGCCTCCAGCTCCAGCTCCGGCTGCGAGCTACGTAGAACCTCCGCCTCAGATGGCTGCAACTCCACCTCAATATCCACCGCCTTATGGTGCTTCTCCTTACGGCGCTGGGCCTGCATATTATCCCATTCCTGGTTATCCAGGCGTGGCTCCCCAAATTCAGGCCCAACCACCGCCACAGTTGTACTATCCCCCACCTACAGGAGGTGTACCTCCCCACCATGTGTCGCCCGCAGGTGCAGTTCCATACCAGTATACGTATCCTGCGCCCCCTGCTGTTGTACCCCCTCCAGCTGATCAGCAACAACCCTCTCAGGAGACGGCTCAGGCCCAACAGCCCCAACAGGTACAGGCTCATCCTTCGCCACAGGCCTATTACGCTGGCCCGCCCCAACAGCACCCACAATATGTTGGCGCCTGGCTTCCCTATGGCTACGCTACCGTGGCGCCGCATTCCTTGCCGCCCATGCACCAACAGCAGTCCTCCATCGCAAATGCTCAAGTGCAAACTGCTCCTGCACTTAGCGGGCAACGTAGTGATGGCTGACACAGGAAGAGCCCTCAATCCTCTTTTTGGCGGGCAGTTGTACACTCGGGGTCTCTGCTAACCCGCCTTTCTTCCTCCACACTTGCATTTTCTGTAACAAATTGCACGCCACGCTGGGTCGTCAGTCCCTCCTTTCCCGAGACTCCCATTATTTCCCCAGTCGTCGATCCCCCGTGCTGTGCCCTATCACTCTCCAAATTTGTTTTCCCGTCGATCGCTCGCAATGTGCTATTTTGTAAAACATTTTCAGTAGCCTTTCCCAACCTAACGAAATAGGGCTTCTTTGCTGTATATTAGGAGGCCGGGTAACCTAATACCCCACACATCAAACCCGCCAATTCCCCGAACTTTCCCTCCGCCGATCTCCTGCACCCTGATCAAATGCATATCGCACGCCACTGTCACCTCATGCATGCATGAGTCGCCTCTCGACCTTCTGCCGCGCGCCCAGCCTACATGACATATAACGAACACCTACGTCTACCATTCCCACTATTTCGGATTCGGATTATTCTATCATCAGGGTTAGTCTGGTGGTGCGGCCGGGTTTACCCAACATCACCCCGACCCGCCATGTATTGTACTAAAGTCTCAAGATGTATTTCAAGCTTTCTAGTGTTGTACCGTAGATTTATCTCCTGTCATACTTGCTGCTGTTCCACGGGAACATTTATGCCAGAGGATAGGTTGCGTGCAATAGATTGTTGTTTAGGAGCATAAATGACGAACGAAACTGGGAAGTCTTGCAAATTTCGAGTGAACTTGTTGCAGGGTATCAATCGAGATTTACATTATTCTCACATGGCATAGGCCGACGCCCCACGATGTCGAGTTATGCGTTTGAAAGTTGTGAAGATATTGAGGAAGAGCCCAAGCAATGCCATGATTGGCACCCCTTCATATATGATCTATCTTGTCACGGTGATGTCAACCATTCAAGCTTTCAATCACCAAACTATGTTATTTTTCCAAGAAAATACCACCCTGGCCAAGAAAAAACTTATCTATATATTGTATGTATATCTAATCTAAGTATGAGTAGGGGGTAGGATAATATATCTAGTTCCCATCGATTCTATATCTCCGTCTAAGATAGATATAGTGCGTGGTGAATATTTGAATGCGATGCGTGCGTGAGTTCCAACATGAGTTGAAAGATTCAAAGTCTCGAGATTCGTCAGTATTCTAGAGTTCTTCCAATGGATGGCAAAAGTCAGGCACAGTTCACGGACACAGAAATGGATTTAAGCAACCCGAGGGCGCTTCTTCTCACTTCCGTTTCCGTTGACAGCAGTACCGTTGGCGGCGACAGCCTCGAAGTATTCCAAAGAGCCCTTGGGATCGGCCTTCATGGTCTTCGAACCCTCGCTCCAGTTGGCGGGGCAGACTTCGCCGTGTTCGTCCTGGGGAAAGAGTGAACATTTGTAGGGACGTGTAGGATGTAAGAGCGTACAGTGAATTGGAAGGCTTTGACGAGACGAATAGTTTCATCGACTGAGCGACCGACGGGAAGATCGTTGACGGTGATTTGTCTGTAGTTGCCTCAGGAGTTAGTGAAAAACCCACAGAATGATTTTAGCGAGTCACCTGAGAGTTCCCTTAGGGTCAATCAAGAAAAGGCCACGAAGGGCTATGCCTTCCTCTTCGAGCAACACGCCGTAGTCGCGAGAAATCTTCATATTCCTGTCGGCGATGAGAGGGAGCTTCAAGTTAGGTCCCAGACCACCCTCCTTGCGGGGTTGGTTGGCCCAAGCAAAGTGGGAGAACTGGGAATCGGTGGAGACACCTTTGATATGTAATTGAATACAAATTGATGATGAACGAAAGAAGGGAACACTCACCAAAGACGACAGTGTTGAGTGCATTGAATGTAGGGAGAGCATCGTTAAAGGCAAGGATTTCACTGTAAGGTTTTTGACCGATAAGAGACCAACAGGTAACGACGAAGGATACTTGGCTTACGTCGGGCAAACGAAAGTGAAATCCCTGATACAAAGGTTGAGCAAAGGTGGGTATGCCAGAAGAAAAGATACTCACATGGGATAGAACAGAAGAATGACCCTGTAAGACGACAGGTCATCAAGTTAGCTGAGCCCTAGCGTCACTGAACTCAAGTCGACAAACCATTGACCAAGGTAATCAGATAAAGAGATGTCAGTGAAGAGGCCGTCAGTGACAGCCTGGGCTTTGAAGGCGGGAGCGGGGTGTTGAACACGAGCAGTCATGGTGGTAGAGGAAAGAGGTGGGGATGGGCCGATTTTTGCTTGGGGCTAATTTATGTAAGGGATTTATTTTTTCACGCGTTCTTTGTCCAAGATTGCCGCGCAGTCACGCTCTAGTGACTAAGCGGATGACAAATACACGTGATCAGATGTCACGTTACTTCACAACCAGTTCCCAGGCCTGCCCCTACCGCCTTGGGAATCTGATTCAAGAGGTCCCAGGGAAAGAAAAATTAAGGAAAAGACTACGGAATACACTATAGCAACTGCAGTTTTATGGGCCACCAAGAAATAATCCAGACGTCGACGCCGCTCGGCGCTGGACCCTGGTGCCTGGGCCACGTGCGATGTGACTTTCGTGGTTGTGGCTCCGGCTGTTTCCGCTAGTCGCGAGTTGTCAGTATTCCTCAGCGGCCTCGACCACATCCCGTTCAAACATAGTCTTTCGCAATTGTTTTTCAGTCGCTTATTTCGATACGCAACACCTGTTTTCCGTTCTCCCCGCTGGCTACTTCTGCTCATGGATCACCAGACCAAGTGTTGACCAGTCGCCCCACCTGCAAATCTTTCAGGACGGTCTAGATCCCTCACAGCATGACTCAAATTTGTTATGTATAGACATACGGCCGAAGCACTGGCGGTATGTGTGTTTTTGACGTGCTCCACTCTCCGCTACCCTTCGCTGGCTGGGGGAGTATAATGACCTCATCCATCAGCGGAGCCAGGTGCCACTTGAGTACCTGGAGAGCCTGTGTGCAAGGCCATATATAATGAGTTATCAAAATTACCCCAAGTCAGGCGCTTTTGATCTAGCCATGCATCTAGGCCTTGTCCTGGTAGCCTGAACATATCCAGACAAGGTAACGACGCGCTGCACCCGACGCCAACGCTCAGCCCACCCGCTTGAGGCGCCTTCACTATCTGCATCAACCCAAAGTTTTCATGAACTATCGTTAAAACCCTCTGACGGACGTAATGCAGGTTCGCTCCTACCAACGCTATGTATTTTTCCCTTGACATTTGCAACCCAGAGCCCGGCCCTCGAAATTCCCCATTATGTACCACTTTTTCTCTGGAAGTTATGGTTGTCTCCAACGTGAGTCGGCAGCTTGTCAGGCAGATATGATGATTTGATTGATTATGCTTCAAAGTAAACCTAATGAACTTCTCCGAGATTCTCGTTTACACATCTATAATGTTTACGACAACGAGCTTAGCGAGATCAGGAACCTTCCCAACACAAGCCGCTCCGTTTTTCAGGACCTAGTAACAAACTATGCATCCATTACCCTAGTTCGAGCTGCCGAGTTTGCATTTCACGCTCTCGAATCCAAAGCTGAGGCTACCCTCAAATATTTGCTGGATCGAGCATACCACGATGGGACCCCGCGGGCATCAACCTACTTTACTGGATTCGATAAGCATCGCCTGAATGAGCTATCCCGTTATCTTGTATTCTTACGGTTTCGAAACAGCGCCGAGTATCGCAGGATCTTAGAGTCTTTTGACGAATCAGGACCTATAGGGGATCAGAGCCTCATTCTACCACTATATAGGCCATTTCTTGTCGACCTTCAACGGCGCTGGTTTCTCGATGAAATTTTGGCTTTTTTGCAGAACCTGTCATGCGGAGGCAGAAGCACCACCGTTCATGATGAAGCTTGTCCTCGCCCACATGCCGTGCTGAATAACTTCAGGATAACCATGAACAGGTACTGCTGGAGCTTTTCTGGTGCTGATCTTTCCATCGGCATCGCAACCGACGATCAGGAGTTCATTTTACCTGACTCGTGTTACGGTGTGCTAAACGAAGGCTTCAGCGAAGACCCGTAAGTCAACTTATCAAGTTAAATCAGCTTGACGGGCTGACCAGTGGCACAGGGAATGTCGCAATATCTTCTTTCCTATCCTTCCTTCTTTCGCTCTCTACATCATTGGCACTGAGAACTACAGTACCCAGCCACATATCTTTTCCATTGCAAACTCCAGAGTCGAAGTGGGCATTGAATCAGCATCTGACGTGCACTTGCGAAACTCGATGATCCTCCAAACATATCCACAATTTCTCTACTTCTCTGCTCTCCGGCCAATGTCACTTTCTGTATCGTCATACGATGAGTTCCGATGGATCCAGGAACATCAAGATTATAGCCGCCTGAAACAACGCTGTCGTCAGAAGTTTTTGCAAGAGACTGTCACCAAGACGCTTGTAGTCAAGGGATCTGTTATTTTGAATGATCTGACAGATGAGATCTGATCTGCACTATACCATAGGTGAACATTCTCATCAATGGACACGGATGCCCTATTATCACCGATTTTGGGCTCTCTAAGGTCATTGAGAATCTCTCGGATTCAATACCCATCAATTCTTCGTTCTTCGCCGGGTCCACGAGGTGGATGGCACCAGAGCTGATTAGAGCTCTTATTGAGGATGAAGGTTCGACTCCACCGATCACGAGGCAAAGTGACGTCTACGCTTTTGGTTCGGTGTGTTTGGAGGTGCGAATAAACTCGGGCCTGAGAATACCTATACTCAAGATGTACAGGTCGCTACAGGTGGTTTGCCATACCCGCATCGTTCGAATGACCACGCAGTGACAGTCGATATCTTGCGAGGTGTAAAACCCTCGAGGGGCGTTCATTGCCTTATCCAGCTCAAAGACCAAAGTGCATTCTGGAAGACTCTGGATGACTGTTGGAACGAAGCCCCAGGTCTTCGACCGACAATGTCAACCCTTGTTCAGATTTTGGATGGCTTTCGACTTTGTCCCTTAACACACAATCCAAGGTAAAGTCTTCTCCTCTTGTCCTTGTTGTATTATATCACAACTTGTATTGTTATGTTCTTACGTCAATCCCGAATATAAACAGCTCAGAAAACAGAAAGGTTTCTAGCTGGGGTTCTTACCATGTGATGTGCTTCCAACAACTGCGCGGTCCGGGGAAATTTGGTCCGGCTGTGGAAGTCATCTCCCTGCAGCATCCTCGAGGCTTCAATTACTCATCGCTCTTGTCATCATGCTATGCCAAACACGAATGGCGATGACTTTGCTCAATCTGCTCCAACTTGCTTTGCTCTCGGCATAAAGAGTATATAAGCACGCCTTGCGAACTAACATCTCGTCCGTCGATCTACCATGGAAGCACTTGTTACCGCCCCAGGAAATACAGCCATTGTCAGTAAGGTACCCATCCCGGAACCCACGGCAGACGAAATTCGGTTTGTTGATCCTTCCGAGTTCCATCTCGCCCATGTTTATGGACCATTTTCTGCAGAATCAAAGTGCACGCAGTCTCTCTGAACCCTGTCGATGCATTGTATACTGCCGCACCACCAGCTCCGCATGATCCTGGCCGTGTCGTTGGTAGCGATTTTGCTGGTGTAGTTGACAAGGTTGGAGAGAATGTTACGCAATGGAAAGTCGGGGACCGCGTAACAGGCTTCGTCCAGGGTGGTACGTTATACGATTTCTTGTGCTACAGAGCCCCAACAAAGTTGACTATTCTGTCTTCCCAGCTAGCGCCGAAAATCGGCGGCCTGGAGGATTTGCAGAATACGCCATACTCGAGGCAGATCTAGCGATTAAAATTCCATCGGATATGTCGTTTGAAGAAGCTTCCACAGTGCCATTATGCGCTTTGACCGCTGCCCAGGTGAGGCTGCTCTATGCATTTGCAATCAGCCGGTCAAATTTATTACATATGTTTACGGGATAGATGCTCTTCATCACACTTGGCCTGAAAGCTCCTTTCAATAATCCAGCAACAGTTACGCACGAGTTGAAGGATGAATCCCCAGCCATCCTAATCTATTCTGCTTCAACTTCTGTCGGTATATTTGCAATCGAACTTGCTTCAATCGCACGGACCCCGGAGGGAAAACCATATCGCATCCTCGCCACAGCGAGCCCAAAGCACCACGAGAAGCTATTGAAGAAAGGTGTCACTGCTGTGTTCGACTACCGCGACCCCGACTGGCCCGCCAAGGTATACCAGGCGTCGGGTGGCATTTCTGCTGCTTTGGATTGTATTTCCGAGGGCGATAGTACTGCAAAAATCTCCCATACATTCGGCGATGCTGGCGGTCCTATCGCAACCGTTCGTGGAGAAGCATGGTCCAGAGAGGGCTTCAAAGACGGTGTCACTGGGATCTACACCACAGTCTGGGTTGGCCTCGGCCATGATCTATTCTATCGCGGTATAACTCATTCAATCTCTTCCGAGTGAACTTGTCCAATTCATAAATTTCATAGGGAAGAAATACCCAGCATCGAAGGAGTGGAGGGCCTTCACTGTCGAATTTTACAAGTATCTGTCTGCGCATCCTCAACAATACCCTGTCAAGCATATCGCCCCTCGCATCATGCCAGATGGCCTCCATGGCATTGTTCCCCTCGCATTTCCTCTTCTCGGAGACAACCTCGTCATAGATAGAAAGGTGGTGCACACTGAAGGCAACCCAGACCATCTGAAACC